>JALJCO010008830.1:0-23528 GCA_023101725.1 Atherinomorus stipes | reverse complement strand
TATCATTCTACGTAGTTCTATCATTCTACGTAGTTCTATCATTCTACGTAATTCAATTGCTGCAACAAGAGCACACTATCAAGTAAACTAGTAAAGAAACAGGTATGAACATACCTGTTTCATGTTGCTTTTGACAAATAAATTTCTAAAGAAGCTGGCCATTGGCCCATGACCAGTGGTTAGTTGCTAGATTTTAATTGTTTTTTTAAATATGTATTTATTAGTAGTATTGTTGTTTGTAGAACTGTTATGCTTTTTTATTATTCTTGATTTTATAATTTTGTTTTGAAATCTCTGTTGTGAAACACCTTGAGATGTCTCTGGATTTTTAAAAATTAGTACTATACAAATAAAATGTATCATTATTATTTTTATTATTATTATTAAACTGGCGTTTCAAAGCAAAACAATACCCCGCTGTTAAAAAATGCCGTTTTTTTCTTTGGAGATTTGACATATGCAGCAATGCTAACAACATGAACTAGTTTTTACTGCTGTGTCATCACTTCTTTAATTCTAGTTTAGCCCTCCTTACTCTATTTCATTTTTCTTCATCCGGTGAGATGATGTAATCCTCTTCTGGTAATTTAATTTCAAGTTCTAGTTGAGATTCTTTTTCGTTCTCTTTTTCTTGTAAGATGAAAAACTGATGCTTCACATTACTGCTCTACCTGCTTCCCATACAAGACTTGCTGATGTTCCTGGAATGTCATTTTGTAAATTTATTTCCTATTCTTTTTTAAAGAAACTAATGAATACTTTTTATCTTTCAGTAATGATGTATTAAATCTCCAATTTCTAACTGGTGGAGGGGGCCTTCCTTATTCATCAAAGATCCCAAGGAGTCTGGTGCATGATCACTGATAGTAATTGGGAAAATTTTGGTATCTATATCAGCCAGCGAGCTAGTATTTAAGGATCAGACCTGATGGTTCTTCATATATCAGCCTCTATATGTCATATTGTTATGGTGATAAACAGCATTGCAGTTCCACCTCTGTAAGGTTATAAGGTTTTATTTTATTAGGAGTTGTAAGGGCTTTCATCTAACTAGGAAGGTCTGCTATGTGGTTGCATGTAATGTCAGCAACTTTAACTCAAAGACACAGAAGATCCCCTTCAGACAGATCATGTGGAGACCAGGAGCCTCATGGATAAAAGGGTGCTCAGCTTTCACACTCACAATTGTCATAGGGACAAACTATTAAAACAGTTTCCTGCACAGAAATATTCAGATGTATAAAAACGTGCGCAGGGTACGGCAACTGCTGGCACGTGGACCACACTGTCCCCACCCATAAATAAATATACAAATTAGTATGAATACAATACAGACTTCCACTCTTTGTCCAAGTAACCATGGAGAAGGCTTTGGGAAAGACTGAGAGAGAAAGAGTTTTTACTGAATGTAAAAATAGGGTGTTGGTGTCAAAGGCTGAGGCAAGAACAAATGCACGTTTTCTGAGCGTACGGAGGTTTTATACATGAGGCCCCTGGAGACTGAACAGAAACAATTAACCGTTAGTGATCCTCCAAGAGGAAATCTGGCTTAGAGACTTGTTAGAACAGAGCTTCACAACATCTGGTAGGAAAGATGGAAACAAATTCTCACATCATGTTTTTTTACATCTAAATCCATTTACAAATCAGCCAATCACATGGCAGCATCTAGTCATGTAGACGTGGTGAAGACGACTTGTGAAGTTCAAACTGAGCATCAGAATGAGGAAGAAAGGGGATTTAATGGTTGTTGGTCTGAGTATTTACTGGGATTTCCACCACAACCATCTCTGGGGTTTCTGGTCTGTAGAAGAGAAAAATCTCCAGTAGCAGCAGTTGTCTGGACCAGAATGCAGTTTAAGACCACACTGTGTGCCACTCCTGTCATCTAAGAACAGGAAACTGAGGCTACAATTCTCACACACTCACCAACACTGGACAATAGAAGATGGAGAAACGTTGCTGGTCTGATGAGTCTCCATTTCAGCTCCACATTCAGATGCTCGGCTCAGAATCTGCTGGAAACATCATGAAAGCATGGATCCATCCTGCCTTATTATTGCCAAGTTATTAAAAGAGAAAAACTGAAATATCACATGGTCATAAGTATTCAGACCCTTCACTCAATACTGAGTAGAAGCACCTTTGAGCGATTACAGCCATGAATCTTCTTTTGGAATGATGCAACAAGTGTTTCACATCTGGATTTGGGATCTTCTGTCAATCTTACTTGCAGATCCTCTCCAGTTCTGCTGTCAGGTTGGATGGTGAACGGTGGTGTTCAGCCATTTTCAGGTCTCTCCAGAGATGCTCAGTTGGGTTTAAGTCAGAGTTCTGGCTGGGCCAGTCAAGAATGGTCCGAGAGTTGTTCTTAAGCCGCTCCTTTGTTATTTTAGCTGTGTGTGAGGGTCATTGTTCCATTGGAAGGTGAACCTTCGGCCCAGTCTGAGGTCCTGAACACTCTGGAAGAGCTTTCCTTCCAGAATATCTCTGTACTTGGCCACATTCATCTTTCTCCCTTCAACTGCAACCAGTCGTCCTGTCCCTGCAGCTGAAAAACACCTCTAGAGCATGATGCTGCCACCACCATGTTTCACTGTTGGGATGGTATTGGGCAGGTGATGAGCAGTGCCTGGTTTTCTCCACACATACCACCAAGAATTAACTCCAAAATGCTCAATCTTGGTCTCATCAGACCAGAGAATCTTATTTCTCATAGTCTGAGAGTCCTTCATGTGTTTTTTACAAACTATGCGGGCTTTCATATGTCTGCACTGAGGAGATGCTTCCATCAGACAACTCTGCCATAAAGCCCTGGACTGGTGGAGGCTGCAGTGATAGCTGGACTTTGTGGAACTTTCTCCATCTCACTACTGCATCTCTGGAGCTCAGCCACAGTGATCTTTGGCTTCTTCTTTATCTCTCTCACCAAGGCTCTTTCTCCAACGATTGCTCAGTTTGGCCGGACGGCCGGGTCGAGGAAGAGTTCTGGTCGTCCCAAACTTCTTCCATGTAAGGACTATGGAGGCCACCGTGCTCTTAGGAACCTTTAATGCTGCAGAAACTCTTTTGTAACCTTGTCCAGATCTGTGCCTCGCCACAATTCTGTCTCTGAGCTCCTTGGACAGTTCCTTGGACTTCATGATTCTCATTTGCTCTGACATGCACTGTGACCTGTGTAAGGTCTTGCATAGACAGGTGTGTGCCTTTCCTAATTAAGTCCAATCAGTTTAATTAAACACAGCTGGACTCCAATGAAGGAGGAGAACCATCTCAAGGAGGATCAGAAGAAATGGACAATCTGTGAGTTAAATATGAGTCACTGCAAAGGGTCTGAAAACTTATGACCATGTGATATTTCAGTTTTTTTCTTTTTAATAACTTTGCAAAAATTTCTACATTTCAGTTTTTTTCTGTCAAGATGGGGGTGCTGAGGTAGAGCACACGAGAAATGAAATTAACTTTTTTGATTTTAGCAAATGGCTGCAATGAAACAAAGAGTGAAAAGTTAAAAGGGGTCTGAGAATACTTTCCGTACCCACTGTATATAATTTGTATCAAAACTGCAATGTGGAAATGCAGTTCAAAATGAAATACTGAACAAATAATGCTTGTAGGTACTAAATGTTTCTCTAATATAATCTTTTCCAAGTAGGATGTGTGTTGGTCATGTTAACATCTCCCAGTATCTTCTATAAAAGTTTCCTTTAATCTTTATTTCATTTTTTAAAAATAAAACTATTAAAAGATCGTACTAGTAAATCATCAATATGTATCCATTGCTCTTCTTTGTATTTTGGATTATATGTTGCAGATAAAAACCTTGGACAGCCAGTTGATAAAGTTCTTAAATCTGGGAGGTGTTGGGATCAACGTTTCCCCGGTTTCTTTTAGATGGAATAAAATAGTACAAAATGTCTTCAGTTGTCCAAGCGTATTTATTAAGAAGTTAAAAAGGTTACATATGCAATCCTCCTCCTAACAGATATCTGGAGACTGTCAGCAGCACGGTGGTTCAGGATGAGAGCCACATTTCCCAGACAATCACAGAATGTGAAAAACACTTTCTTACTTGAATAAGTCCTAAAATGAAGTTGAGCTGCATTTGTGGAAAGACTTCAGGCTCAGTGGTTCAAGTCGGACTTTCCAGTTTGATGTTATCAAGAGTCTTTCATAGAAAATCCCCCCTAAAGTTCTTGCATAAACGAGACATCTACACTGAACACATAATTGACAGATTTTTAGCTAAATGCTTCAAAGGCAGGGTAGGGGATCCTGAAAAATCTATTCAAGCAAGCTACATTTGAAAAAATACGCCCACGCGACACCACGCCTCCAGAGCACAGGAACGTGTGCACTGATGCTTGTCCTCCAACATGACTCCACCCACTATTTTTTTTTTTTAACCCACCATCACGTCCTCTGCAGAAGGCGGGACAGTGGCTCTTTTTTTGTCCCCTCTCCCCACCTCTCCCGATGTTTATCTTTTCACTATGTCCCTGCAAACATGGGAGCGCGTGCATGTGCTGCTCCCTCAAGACCTCCCGGTTCCAGTATGTTGCGTTTTGTCTGTCTGATCTTGGACGGGTTGTACTTGAAAGTACTTTTGTTGTACAGGGATGCTGGTTACAATGACAATAAAAGCCTATTCTATTCTATTCTATTCTATTCTATTCTATAACCGATAATGGCTGAGTGGATAGTTTGTTAGCTTGCTAGAAATCCACATCCCTTTTTTTTTCTTTTCGGTGAATTTTAAGAGTAACAGCTGCACAGATAACAGCAGTGAGCAGCCATGTTCATGTACACTGTTGAGACAAACGGTAGCTGAGTTTGATGGACATATAATCATATCAATGGGCCCTTCAATATGATTGGACTGGTTTTTTCAGTCCTGTACGTTCCACAGGTGACTACATTTTTAAATTTTTGTGTCAGAACATTTTATTAATTGGCTGCAGTCGGAGTGTGAGGAAGGTTTTAAGCAATATAGTAAAAAATGCTTCTGAAAAGAATCATCCAACCTGTCTTTAACCCTCTAGGCGCCAAAGTCGCATCATTGCAACAGGCGACATTACTGAATATAACAGACCTTATCTTTAAATCTATAGCCTAGTACTGTTACTGCTTGGTCTTACGACATCGCCATGACATACAGCTTCAGTCTCGACGTCATTTTTGAGTGTGTTTATATGAAAAAAATCAGAGAAAAAAAGGTTTGAAACCCGACACCCGCTGTCTGCACACGGAGCTGCAGCGCGCGGGACAGCAAAGCGAGAGAGAGACAAAAGGTGGAAGCAGTGGCGATTGGAAAGAGTGAGAGACAGATCGCGACTTTTAGGATAAAAGAAAACAGCCAGAGGCCTTTACAGTGCAGACGAGGTGCTGCACTGATCTCTGCTGATCAGGATTAGAAGGGGACGCATCAGCCCTCGTCAGAGACGAATGACTGACGCCGCAGCGCGCGCTGCTGTGCTCACACTGCACAAACTGTCAGTAAGCACCCCGATCACGGTGAAAGTTTTCTCTGCCGCAGTTGATGGAAGAAAGAAAGAGGGGATGTGTGACAGAAGACGGGATAATTAAAATAGGGAGTTGTTAATGACGGCTGGGATTTTTGAGAGTTGAGGAAGTGATCCATGAAATGGATCGGGAAGGCTGTGACGAGCCTGTGGGATATCGCAGACATAAGGATCTCACAGATGCTCGTGCATCGTCCCCTGTTTTTGGATGAGGATTTCTGGAACCTCATCACAATAAATTAAACAGATATGCTCACCAGTATCAAAGCTACACACCAACTCCAGATTTTTTTATGGCTGGTATGATGTCACCATCCCTGAGATGAAAGCATTCTCAATGCATTTGTGCATGGCACTTGGTGAAAACCTGAGATTGAGGACTACGGGGCAGGATTTGGCCAGTTTGCACTAGAGCCCGGACGATTTTGGTGTCTGGCCCATTAATCGGCATCGGCCAAAAATGTGGCCGATATAAATATTGTGTTTTTGGTGCAAAAAGCACAAAGAAAACTTCTTACCGCGCTTTTTCTGCTCCTCTGCATCTGCTGCCTTCCTGAGTGCTGCTCCCTCCCGCCCCCCCCCTCACAGAGAGCAGCGTGCTTTCTCTGCACACCCCTCCTCGTGCTCCCCCGGTTACAAACGCACTCAGCTGCAGGGACAGGGAAGCAGGAGGAAAGCAGAGCAGACGGCGACGGAGAAACAAACAGTTTATCGACAGGTAAGCTGGTTTTGTAAAAACCATCTAAAAACTTTACTTTAGGGCCCCGTGACAACAAACGTCCTCGTGGAAAACACGCTGTTCAGGAGCATTTAGTGAGGAGCAGACGAGTTTAATATGCGCCTTAGCTTTGGCAAACATATAGCATTTTAACCGAATAAGTGGCTTCTTTGTGAAATAAACAAAGACATATGCAACAGCTAACTCCCATCTCTACTATTAGCCAAAGTAAGACTATTATAGGCTACAGCATTTAAATGCTGTGTAAGTTTCCTCTTCATGAAATAAACAAGATATGGATTTTAGAAGGAATAAAAGATTATTATATTGTGTCCCTCCACACTTCATACTGCCATAATGTTTTCATTAAATTAATTTTTAAAAGGTTCCAACTAATGTATTTAGTTGGAATTCTGTTTGGATGTTTTATAATCTGCAACATTGCCACTTAAATCTAGTTTGGGGCCTTGTGTTCAGTGGAGGATGGGACTTTTCAATAGCTTATAAATATGACAAATTTATATTTCTAAGATGTTTTGGGAATGAGTCTTTTTAAAATGTATCAGTTACAAAACATCTCCCATTAGCCTGTGTGTTATCACTTTAAGCTGTATGGAGCCACTAGTTTTCATTTTGAATTGCTCATCTATAGTATTGAAATCTAATTAATTACCAAAATACACTAAATGTAGATATATTCATTTCACAGGCAGAGGGGAAAAAGTCAAGTGTGGAGCCACTTCACAAAGGATGCAACTGGTGCTGGATGCAACATATGTGGTGTTAAAGTTAGCCAGGGCTCCAGCACCAGTAAAGAGAAAAACACCACAAATTTGTGGCAGCATCTGAAACAGCACCACAAAAAAAAGAATACGATGATGCACAGGCTAAAATGGCACAGGCAAAAGCCTCAAAACCACAGCCAGCACAGTCCACAATCGCGCAAGCATTCGATAAGACCACAAAGTGGACATCAAATGACCACAGGTCAAAAGACATGGACAAGGTCATCATGGAGATAATTGCAACAGATATCCTCCTTATTCAGTTGTGGGAGGGTGTTGATCTCTGAAAAGATTGATAGCAAAGGCAGAGCAAGACATCAAATAAAAAGTGAAAACTATTTTTGCACACAGCTCATGTCAGAAATGTACACAAAAGTTGTAGCAAAGGTCAAGGAACTGCTCAGAGGAAAATGCTGGAAACAGCATTTCCTTCACCACTGATTGCTGGTCTGGACCGACAAGAAGCACTGATGAGCTTGACAGCTCAGTTCATTGATCATAACTGGACGAGGGCCCAACTTGTACTCAACGTAAAGGCCACGTCAGGGTCCCACACAGGAGACATCAGCCAGGTCTTCCTAACCATGATCCAAGAACGGGATATTGAGCTGCACTGCCCACACACTCCAGCTGTATATCAGTGATGGGCTGAGCGCACAGAGGAAGGTGAAGGACATGTTGGCCAAAATGAAAAAGATTGCAACACACTTTAACCAGTCAGTTGTTGCACAACAACGGCTGTCTGCCATTCCAGGAGGAGGTTGGAGTTCCCCAGCATTCAATACTCCAAGATGTCTCAGTGAGGTGGAATTCCACATTGCACATGCTCAGTAGAATGTTGGAGCAAGAAGGGCAGTTACCACCTACTCCAGTGACCATGGGAACTTTTTGTGTCCTACAGCAAAGGAATGGGATGTGGCAGCCAATCTGGTTGAGACCCTTGCACCCCTGGAGGAAGTCACAAATGAACTGAGCAAAGCAGATGCCTCTGTCTCCTGGATTATACCTAATATCAGTGTGCTGAAACAGCTGCTCGTGTCAGAGGGACCCAACACTCGTGGAATCCAGACACTTTGAAAGATCATGCTGGAGAGCCTGGAGAAGCGGTTTCAAAAGGTGATGGAATCCAAAAAGGTGGTTCTCGCATGCCTGCTCGACCCAGGGTATAAGGAACGTCCTTTGCCATCAGAGGCTCTAGCCCACGCCAAAGCATGGCTCACTGAAGATGTAAGCAGCATCCCTGTGCGAACACACCACAAGCCACAAGACCTGGGCATGTGTGATGAAAAAAGAAAGCCACAAAAGAAAGCGAGCTGGTAGTTTGCTGGACAGTCTGTTTGACAAAATGCTGAGCTCAGCTGGTCAGGAAGAAGCTCCGAAGGGTATTCTGCAGGAACTGGACACAGACAGACGTCCTAGACAGACGAAGTGGGGACCCACTGAAATGGTGGGACGAAAACTCCAAGCGCTTCCAGGGATTGTCTGTTCAGGCCAGGAAGTATCTCTCATGCCCCCCGTCCTCTGTGCCAAGCGAGAGAGTGTTCAGCTCAATTGGCAACATTTATGATGATAAGCGGAGCTCCCTGAAGGGAGAAAATGCAGAAAAACTGTGCTTTCTGCATTCCAACCTGCCACTTTTAAACTGGCAGTATTGATCTAAAAACAGCAAAGCTAAGCAGGAGTTCAAGGCTGGTTAGTATTGTTTTCCCCTTTTTGAATTGATTGTATTTATGGTCTTATGTTGACACTGTTCAAATTAAAGTTGCTTATTTTAATTCTATAGTGTTCTGTTTCTTTGAATGAATCATATTTTGGTTATGAGAATTTGAGTTGGACTACAGTTGGACAGTGCATATCCTGTGCGTGTCCATGTTAATTTTTTTAATATTCTGGCCGATGTATATCGGATATCGGTTAATATATCGGATATCATTTTTTGAAAGCCCCCAATATTGGTATCGGCCTTAAGAATCCCATATCAGTCGGGCTCTAGTTTGCACACCTGGCTTTGGCAAAGTGATGACAAGGAACAGATCTGAGATGAGAGCTTCCTATCTTTCCTCCACTTTGCAAATAAAGATCATGTTGAGAGGGGTCAGCCAGGTTATGACAAATTACAAATCTATAATAACAAAAAAAAAAACTTATTTAAAAAAATAACGTAAAAAAATCATAAAAATATAATTTTACCTGTTGTTATACAAATGATATTAGCAAATATACTGTCAGATTTTTGTTCATTTATTCTGAGGATGAAAAAGGATCAGTGAAAAACTGTAAAAAAAAATCTCCTGTGTATTTATGTTCGGAATTCTGTTTTACTGAATTTTACCTGCTGATATACAATTTATATGAGCAAATTTACTCCAACCAAACTCCTGTTTCTTTATTTTGAGCATGAGATGAAAGTGTCATTTTATAGTATAAATATGTTCAAAAATATTTTTTTACTGAAAGTTACACAATCCAATGTGGCTGCTACTTGATGACGTCACAATATGCAAATTACATGAGTAAATTTGTCTTTGAGTATTTTTCTCATTTAATTATGAATCTCTCTCACCACCTCTAAGCTACAGCATTTTGAAATCTTAAAGTCCAAATGGAATATTTTCCTAAATAAACTGTGGTGCCTAGAGGGTTAACTGTTGTCTCTATTTCATGTGGACACGCATGTGTCCTTTTAAAGATATATTCCATCTAAATAATTCACCACAAACCTCACAGGGAAATGGTTTTGCTCCTGTGTGGATTCTCATATGTCTGTTTAAGGATGCCTCTCGACTAAATCTCTGCCCACATTCACCACAGCTGAATGGTTTCTCTCCTGTGTGGATTCTCATGTGCTCAGTGAAGTGTCCCTTGTGACTAAATCTATGTCCACATTCATCACAGCTGAATGGTTTCTCTCCTGTGTGGATTCTCATGTGTTTGTCTAAGCTTGACTTTTGAATAAAACTTTTTTCCACATTCTTCACAGCTGAATGGTTTCTCTCCTGTGTGGAATCTCATGTGTTTGTATAAGTTTGACTTTTGAATAAAACTTTTTCCACATTCTTCACAGATGAATGGTTTCTCTCCTGTGTGGATTCTCATGTGTTGGTTTAAATCAGTCTTTCGACTACATCTATGTCCACATTCCTCACAGCTGAATGGTTTTTCTCCTGTGTGAATTTTCATGTGTGCATTTAAGTGTGACTTTTGAATAAAACTTTTTCCACATTCTTCACAACTGAATGGTTTCTCTCCTGTGTGGATTCTGATGTGTTTGTTTAAATCCGCATTTTGATTAAATCTTTGTCCACATTCATCACAGCAGTATGGTTTCGCTCCTGTGTGGATTCTCATATGCTGGTTGAAGTGTCCCTTTTGACTAAATCTGCGTCCACATTCATCACAGCTGAAAGGTTTCTCTCCTGTGTGGATTTTCATGTGTTTGTTTAAGTTTGACTTTGAAAAAAACTTTTTCTACATTCTTCACAGCTGACTGGTTTCTCTTCTGTGTGGATTCTCATGTGTTTCCCAAGACCCACTTTATGACCACAGATTTCACCACAAACACTGCATTGAGTTGTTTTTTTCTCTGTGTTGACCATTTCTTGTAAATTCACATTTTGCATTGCTTTAAAACATTTCTTATGTTTCAAACAGCTCAAAGACCTTTGTGTCAAGTGTCTCTGGAGAGATCCTTGGTCGTGAAACTCTTCCCCACGTTCAGAGCAGCTGAGTGAAATTTTGACAGTGTTACACATCATATTGCTGCTTAAACCTGACCCGTGTGCCCTGTTGTCATTCCAGCTTCCATCACATCCTGATTGGCCCACAGTTTTTCTGGTTCCTGCTTTTTGTGGAGAGGATCTGGGTCCTGCTTCTCCAGGCTCCATTTTCAGGAAACCCTCTTTGTAATCACCAACAGCTGCTGTACTTCTGCAGGGAACACTGAAATAAGAAAAAAGATCAAGCTGATTTCAAGATCATGCAGCAGAAAAATTCCCACCTCTTCACCTCAGAGCTCCTTCAAAGTAACACTTTTAAAATGTCTACATGCAAAATGCCTCAGTCAACAATATCAGTGGAGTAGAAAACACCATATAATGTTGCAGAGAAGACTTTGTAAAGAAGAAAAGCTTATTAGATCCTCAACTTTATCTGTTCATTAACAAACACCACACAGCACTGAAGAAAACAAGTGGTTGGTGATCCTGACACATTCATATAACCCTTTTTTTGGTTCTGTGGTTTGTGATGGACATTTCTCTCACTAGCTACATTTACATGGAGCAGTTTTGATCCGATCGAACGCCAATCAGAATTAAAATGCATCCTGTAAACAGTCAGCTGATCTGATCAGCCTTGATCGTACAGAATTTTCAGTCCAATCGAGAGGGTGGGTTTAAACCTTCTTTTGATCAGATCAGCAGGAAAAAATGACCGTGTAAACACTCATTCCGATCATTCTGTGGAATGTCATCTCTGTGCATACTTGAACCACGTGCAGACTGCGTGTTGTTGCAGATTCAGGGAGGACAGCGGAAGCAAAACAGAACGGGACTGTGGCAGGTGCAACGTTTTTGTTAGAAACTGAAAGAGATTATTGAGCGTTCCGACGGTCAAAATATTATAAATAAAAAAGAAAATCCCTCTTCTTCTGAACTAGGAGGCATTGTGCATGTCAGAAGGATTACAAACATAAATATGTCCATCTAGCAGATTTGCCAACACTGGAAAATTTTTATGAGTACCACCCTATGACGGGCCATTACCAGGAAGGGGGGTATGATGATGACCCGGATATAGTTCTCAAAATTGTTTTGACTGCAATCATCCTTATGATGTGAATGAATGGTGAATCTGCAGTTGTTCCAACTAACTGCATGTTCAGCTACAATGATGCATCTACAGATAACTACTGAACTTTACTGTTCATCAGTAAAGTTCTGTTTGGGGGAGAAAAAAAAAAAATCTATCTTGACATGAGCAGTGACATTTATCCACTTAGAAACATGGTTTCTAAACAGAAATGATTTTGTTTCAAATAAAAAAAAATTTACAGGAGCAGAACATGGTGCATGATCAGACAGTACAAAAACAAGAAGCTTGACCGCCATGATAAATCACATATGTCCAGATCTGCACATGCCACACATGTAATAAACAGTTCTGATTACATGTAGTGTCACATTGAATAACCAGATTAGAATACATCATTCTATGTAATGTTAAAATGAAATGAATTAAATTAAATGGCTTCATTACTTACAATTCTGTATTCATGCAGTAAACCAATTAATCTTACCACAAAAATAATACATTTAAGTGAAAATACACCATTACAAATGTAACTTGTATTCCTTTACTGCAACGTTACCAAAACTTTCAAATGTAAAATCACAAATTTCCTGTCAATTCTGTACTTTTCTTTATATATTACTGCTGTATGTGGTATTTTAATGTTTAAAGTTGAGCTTTTTTAACTACTGTATTCATTAATTTTATAGTCGGTGAGAAAGTGTTTTACCCTCTTCCTGATTTCTTAATTTTTTGTATGTTTGACACACTTATATGTTTCAGATCATCAAACAAATTTAAATATTAGACAAAGATAACACACGTAAACACAAAATGCAGTTTTTAAATGAAGATTTTTATTAGTAAGGGGGGAAAAAAATCCAAACCTCTGTGGCCCTGTGTGAAAAAGTGATTGATTCCACCTTCAGAAAGAGACTGTGCAAAAATGGCCTGCATGGCAGAGTTCCAAGACCAAAACCACTGCTGAGCAAAAAGAACATAAAGGCTCATCTCAGTTTAGCCAGAAAGCATCTTGATGATCCCCAAGACTTTTGGGAAAATACTCTGTGGACTGGCGAGACAAAAGTTGAACTTTGTGGAAGGTGTAGGTCCCATTACATCTGGCGTAAAAGTAACACGACATTTCAGAAAAGGAACATCATACCAACAGTAAAATATGGTGGTTTTAGTGTGATGGTCTGGGGCTGTTTTGCTGCTTCAGGACCTGGAAGACTTGCTGTGATAAATGGAACCATGAATTCTGCTGTCTACCAAAAAATCCTGAAGGAGAATGTCCGGCCATCTGTTGGTGACCTCAAGCAGAAGCACACTTGGGTTCTGCAGCAGAACAATGATCCAGAACACACCAGCAAGTCCACCTCTGAATGGCTTAAGAACAACAAAATGAAGACTTTGGAGTGGCCTCGTCAAAGTCCCCACCTGAATCCCAGTGAGATGCTGTGGCATGACCTTAAAAAGGCGGTTCATGCTGGAAAAGCCTCCAATGTGGCTAAATTACAACAATTCTGCAAAGATGAGTGGAACAAAATTCCTCCACAGCGCTGTAGAAGACTCACTGCCAGTTATCACAAACGCTTGATTGCAGTTGTTGCTGCTAAGGGTGGAACAACCAGTTATTAGGGTTAGGGGGCAATCACTTTTTCACACAGGGCCATGTAGGTTTGGATTGGGTAGGCAATTCCCCGCACGTAAACAGGTGACGTGGAGGGAGTGAGAATGTGTTGTTACAGGTGAAGCATAAGCACACAGATGTTCCACTGCTTTTTGGGGTTCTGACATTTCATTTCAAACTCCCGTCTGCGATATAGAAATGATGAAGAAATCTGGATTGATTGATCATTTTTACACAAAACACTTATATGGAGATAGTATAGGACACGTCTTAGTCGAATAAAGATATCATATGAGAAACATAATAAAGACTAGGGCTTGGCGATATAACAATATATATCGTCTGGAGGATAGAAAATTTCTATCGTTTCATATGAAGCTTATATGGTGATAGGCGTTTTACTGCAGTGTTTAATCAAGATGCGCTGCATGTGCACGCACGCTGCAAACAAACATGGAGGGAGACGATGGCGGACCATTCAGACGGGTGTAATTAGACTAATTCTTAACAAGATGACCAGCCGACCCAAACTGAGAGGCTTTTACCTAAAGGTGAGACAACATCTGTCACATGGATGTGGTTTGGATATAAAAAGACCGACGACAGTCCCAAGAGCCGGGATTCTTTCTGTTGTCTGCTCCATGACGGTGTCGGTCTTTTTTATATATATCCAAACCACATTTATGCAACAGAAGTCGTTCCTCTGTTAACTCCAAGCTCTTTGGTTTGGCTGCTCATCACAAACCCTACTGCACAAGTTTTAACAAACAACATCGCAAAACCTTTTAGCTTACAGCGGTCAACCAGACAGGGATGTCCTCTATCACCACTACTCTTTACTTTAGCAATAGAACCTCTAGCCATGGCCGTTGACAGTAAATTCAGGAATATCAGGTATCAAAATAGGAGGAAGAAATCACCTTATTTCTTTAATTGCAGATGACATTATCTTTATCCTGACAAATCTAAAACATAGTGTGCCCAACTTAGTACAGCTAACTGAAGCGTTCGGAGAATTCTCAGGTTATGAAATTAATAAGTGAACATTAAATCAGTGTTCACATCTGAGCATAGAAATGTGGAAAAGAGCTGAAACACATGTTGGAATAAAAACTGTTCACACTGACTCTGATACAACATTTACACTCAGCTCACCTCCATTCCTCTGACTTCACATCAGGAGGAGGATCGTTTGACCCGTGCGCTCTCAAAGGACACACAGCTGGATCCTGGTCCTGGTTGGTTCCTGTGAATAAAGATGGTTTAATGATTTCACTGCTGAATTCTGAAATTGTTCAACAACATTTTATTAAAACAAGAATCTGGAAGACAAATCAGAAACTATCAGATTCCAAACATGAAGCAGAAATTAGTCTCAGCAGAGACGTCAAGAAATGATTCAACTGAAACTAGTTTTCATCTGAACATACAGTGGGGCAAAAAAGTATTTAGTCAGCCACCAATTGTACAAGTTCTCCCACTTACAAAGATGAGAGAGGCCTGTAATTGTCATCATAGGTACAGTATACCTCAACTGTGAGAGACAGAATGAGAAAAAAAACATCCAGAAAATCACATTGTCTGATTTTTAAAAATTTTTTGCAAATTATGGTGGAAAATAAGTATTTGGTCACCTACAAACAAGCAAGATTTCTGGCTCTCACAGAGCTGTAACTTCTTCTTTAAGAGGCTCCTCTGTCCTCCCCTGATTACCTGTATTAATTGCACTTGTTTGAACTCATTATCAGTATAAAAGACACCTGTCCACAACCTCAAACAGTCACACTCCAAACTCCACTATGGCCAAGACCAAAGAGCTGTCAAAGGACACCAGAAACAAAATTGTAGCCCTGCACCAGGCTGGGAAGACTGAATCTGCAATAGGTAAGCAGCTTGGTGTGAAGAAATCAACTGTGGGAGCAATTATTAGAAAATGGAAAACTTACAAGACCACTGAGAATCTCCCTCCATCTGGGGCTCCACGCCAGATCTCCCCCCGTGGGGTCAAAATGATCACAAGAACGGTGAGCAAAAATCCCAGAACCACACGGGGGGGCCTAGTGAATGACCTGCAGAGAGCTGGGACCAAAGTAACAAAGGCTACTCTCAGTAACACGCCGCCGCCAGGGACTCAGATCCTGCAGTGCCAGACGTGCCCCCCCCCTGCTTAAGCCAGGACACATCCAGGCCCGTCTGAAGTTTGCTAGAGAGCATTTGGATGATCCAGAAGAGGACTGGGAGAATGCATTATGGTCAGATGAAACCAAAATAGAACTTTTTGGTAGAAACGCAACTTCTCGTGTTTGGAGGAGAGAGAATGCTGAATTGCATCCAAAGAACACCATACCTACTGTGAAGCATGGGGGTGGAAACATCATGCTTTGGGGCTGTTTTTCTGCAAGGGGACCAGGACGACTGATCCGTGTAAAGGAAAGAATGAATGGGGCGATGTATGGTGAGATTTTGAGTGAAAACCTCCTTCCATCAGCAGGGCATTGAAGATGAAACGTGGCTGGGTCTTTCAGCATGACAATGATCCCAAACACACTGCCCGGCAACAAAGGAGCGGCTTCGTAAGAAGCATTTCAAGGTCCTGGAGTGGCCTAGCCAGTCTCCAGATCTCAACCCCATAGAAAATCTTTGGAGGGAGTTGAAAGTCTGTGTTGCCCAACGACAGCCCCAAACATCACTGCTCTAGAGCAGATCTGCATGGAAGAATGGGCCAAAATACCAGCAACAGTACACGTGTGAAAACCTTGTTAAGACTTACAGAAAACGTTTGACCTCTGTCATTGCCAACAAAGGGGATATAACAAAGTATTGAGGTGAACTTTTGTTATTGACCAAATACTTATTTTCCACCATAATTTGCAAATAAATTCTTTAAAAATCAGAATGCGATTTTCTGGATTTTTTTTTTCTCATTCTGTCTCTCACAGTTAAGGTATACTTATGATGACAATTACAGGCCTCTCTCATATTTTTAAGTGGGAGAACTTGTACAATTGGTGGCTGACTAAATACTTTTTTGCCCCACTGTATATAACAACCTCAACTGAACACTGACAGATACTCACTGTTGCTCTGAGGAAACACCAGCTGGGAAACTAACAGGCAGATCCATCCACCACTCAGTCTTTATGGACACACAGCTGGGTTCTGCTTTGACTTCAGGTCCAGGTTCTGCTCTGACTTCAGGTCCAGGTTCTGCTTTGACTTCAGGTCCAGGTTCTGCTTTGACTTCAGGTCCAGGTTCTGCTTTGACTTCAGGTCCAGGTTCAGCTTTGACTTCAGGTCCAGGTTCTGCTTTGACTTCAGGTCCAGGTTCTGCTTTGACTTCAGGTCCAGGTTCTTTTTGCTTTGACTTCAGGTCCAGGTTCTGCTTTGACTTCAGGTCCAGGTTCAGCTTTGACTTCAGGTCCAGGTTCAGCTTTGACTTCAGGTCCAGGTTCTGGTCCAGGCTGGTTCCTGTGAATCCACATGTTTGCTGTGAGTTGTGATCTCTGACATGGAGAAGAGTCATGGACAGTTAGAGATGCTCATCTCACCTCTGAGTGCTTTTAGAGGGAGGGGCTCCCTCCTCTCTGTCCTCACACTGATCCATGATGATGAATTCACATCAGCTCACACACTTTCTACCTTCATCTGCAAAGGAAACGCACATCATTCATCTGAACATCAGCTGCTCCTCCTCTGATTGGCTCTGACTTTCTGTTTCATATCAGTGTCAGATGAATGCAGTCAGACAGCAGTGTGAGGAAGAGGAAGCTGCCTTCACGTCATGTTTTTTTGCACATTTTCATTCATAAATAAATATAAATATGTCGTTGGTTGTGTTCATGGGAATGTGGAACATTCATGATAACTGATGAAGGGAACATCTGCAGCACTTAAAATACTTTGTTACCTCAAAGGGATTGAGGGAACTTTAACTGGGAGAGATGGTGCTCAGGATCACATTAACTTTTCCAGTAATGGTGGCATCAGGCGAGTGAAACTTGTCAAAGTTAAAACTGATGAGAAACTATTTGTGCACCTCCATGTCACAGGACAGACTGCTAGCTTACCCTGCTATCAGTTATAAATGAAACTGCATCTAAACTGGATCATAAAAATCTTATTGTTGAGTTTGCAGCTGACAAAAGAAGGAAAGTGACTCTGACATGATCAGTTTCTGGGATATTTATGCTGGTGAGTTCATCTCATTTATTAAAAACTAAACATGCTGTGTACTATAGCTAGTTGTACTACAAATGAACGTATATTATGAATGCAAAGCGTCCTAAACTGCTGGTTTAAAATAAAGTACCTCTGTACACTAAACCAGGGATGTCCAGCTCCGGTCCTTGAGGGCCACAATCCTGCAGGCTTTCCATGTCTCCCTTCTCCAACACACACCTGACTCAAATTTATAGGCTTTTAGATTCATTTCATTTGAGTCAGCTGTGCAGGTGCAAGGAGGCATGGAAAACCATCACTATGAATTTTCTTAAATAGCACATTTAATAGTAATAATAATAATTAACATTCGCCCCGGCAACAGACCAAATGATGCATGACACTGAGAAACAAACAGTTTTGAATACAGAGAACTTCCCTGTCCTACAGTTTTTTAAACTAGAGGTCCGCAGATTAAAGCCTGAAGCTGCTCTGAGTGTTTTTAATATCACCGCAGGAGCTGAGTTCTAATAACGGTCTGCGGTATCGGTATCTGCGGTATCAGTCTGTACGAACATCGCTGCGTAATTCTCCAACTGCATTCCTCTTTAAGCCTCTTATTAGAAACACCTCAATCGGCAACACTCATAAATCCCTTTGCTACAGTCCGATGATCAGAACAGCTCGGCTGCCAGTTTCTCTGAAATGACGTCATAAACTGTTTCTATCCGGGACTACCGGTAATCAGCGGCAGCTCCCGTTATACCAAACACCGTACTCCCCGCACTCCCGACATGACCTGGTCCACGTGGACCTCTTGACATGACCTGGTCTGGTCCATGTGGACCTCCTGACAGCAGACAGCCTCCAGCAGTGCTGAACAGCAGCCGCTCCCACATGCAGCCAACCAGCTCCACGACAGACCAATACCGGCTTCATCCTCTCTAGCCATGCGACCTACAGGCTGGAAAGCATCTGCGACAGGATCTGGATGCTGGACTGGCCTTTCAGCTTCGCTTTCCATTATGTCCATCTTCTAAATTCTGTTACAGCTTGTTAGTTGTTGCAGGGCTTAAAATTCACTTCTCAAAATGGGGGGGAATTCCCCCCTTACATGCTTCACCAAGGGGGGATTTGTATACTTTGGGGGGAAATTTACAGGGCGCTTTACCACAAGTCTTCCAGTGTCCTACCCGTACCTCAGATTAATAAGGAGCATTAATTTGTCTTTTCAGTCCTTAGTTTGCATCTTAGACAGCTGTCCTGTCCCGTCTCCGTTCTCTTTATCAGCTATCATCAGTTTTCACCAACTTGGTATAAAAAGTACATATTGCAGTAATCTGTTGCATCTTTCAGCTGCATAATTATAACTAGTGGTTCTGGTGGTTCTTTCTTCCAGCTCGGTTCTGTTCTCTCTCCTCTACGTAATCTCTTGCATTTGATAAAAGTTCTGTTAAAATAAAACTGGTCTAGGGGAGGACAGAGCATCTTCTACATGCAAGGCTAGAAAACTGTCAGAAACTTAATGAATATAACAACACATTTAATAACACCTTTAATAACACCCAAAGATACTTAATAGGAAAGAAAATTAAAAACAAAGAAAATACAATAAAGAAGCTGAGATAAACAAGAACAAGTGAAGAGCAGTGAGAATGTGTGAAAATGATGAGGAATCATTTCCCAAATCAGCTTCTTTCTCCAAAATACCAAATTTAGATTTTTAATATGACATATTTAATGCTGTTTAGCCTATGCGTCAAAAAATAAAATGTATTCCTAATATCACACTATTATTTATCAACATTATCTTTATCTATGAATCGATCTCACATTCAGCTGCCATGTGAGAAACGGTGACGCAGAGCTGGTGGTCTCATCACACCAACATTAAACTGAGCAGCTCGTGTCTCCATCATTATGATGAAACACGGATATTCTGAGCCAGTTAGGCTAAAACTTTTCTTTGGGCTGCTTGGTACCGTAACCAGCACCGGCGCTACCTGAGGATCCGGAGGATTTGGGTCGTAAACGAGACCGACACCGGCGCTGCCACAGCGCAGATCTTTACTGGTGTTGGTCCAGACCAGCTTCCCTTCAGGTGACCCGAAGTTACATTTACGCTATAAGACTCCGTGAAAGTATCGTCTTACTGGTGGGAAATCCGCCAACAATGCTTGGTTTATAAACAAGAGGGAAGATGCGACATCTGACAGGTCAGAGAGGGAGAGGGAAAGGGAGCGTGTGCTTTACTAAAGGGCCGACACGGGAGGCGACGCCCCTCCTTCTGAATGAAAGGAGAGGGAGCGATGTCGCCTCAAGCGTGTCGAGTCCTTTATTCTACGTTATTTTATGGCTCCGGTGCAAACATTCACTGCACATTACGTCGCTGCAACTGCAAGCTGGAATTTCCCGCATTATAAGAGTGAGGTTTGCGGGAGTTGATTATATTATGCGCGATTCCCGCAGTGAATTTCAGGCCCTGTGTAGCTGGTGATACCGATGGTTCAATGTGGAGCTGGAGCGCAACATGGTGACTTCAAAGCTGCCGCATGGCGGCGTCCTGACCATAAAAACACAAAACGTCGCTATGTTTTTCTCTCATTTGCTCATATTTTTCCATGTATTTTTCAACTGTCAAATTAATAAATTTAGTTTGGTTGGCAGTTTCATTTCCACTTTAAATCAATCCTGACTTATTTTAGGGGCAAAGTGTAAATTAGAGAGTGAAATCTGTACTCGCATGCATGCTCCCATTTTTTTTCTTCTATCTATTTTTAGGCGCATACAGTATGTCGGTGTGTTCAGACCAAGCGTGATTTGGGCGTCAAGAGCGTCAGGTTTACATGCAAAGTCAATGGCCGACACGCGTCGGGGAGGTGTCAAAAAACCTGCGGCGTGTTTTGCGGGTTGGGCGCAGCGCGTCAGGTTTTGAGATTTTGAGCGTTTGAAGCGCGTTATGCGCATCAAGGGCATCAAACGCCGGAGTTGGAAAATCTGAACTTTGGTGTCTTGACGCGGGGCGTCGACCAATCACAGCGAGTCATGACACAGACACACTTTTTCTGACAGGAGAGGAAACACCCAGAAAAAACAGGGGAATCTCCTCTCTATCTGAACACAGAGGAGGATAAACTGTGATCTGTGTCCGGTCCCGGTTTCTGAACGGTGGTTTGATGACCTGCTGTCCTGATGGGATGTACTGGGCCGCATCGGGACAGCAGGTTGTTAAACTGGGCCGGATCAGACGGCTGAAAGTGCCGCTCGCCAGCTGCTCCTGGAGTAAATGATGAAACTCATCACAGTCAGAACACCTGGAATCATCTGGTGAACCAGACTCAGAGCAGAGATGTCCGACGACGACGCTCCCTGCTTTATTTATCACATTAAGCCAAGCTCTCTCTCCTGCATCTGCCATGGTGCAGACAGACGGTGAAAGGAAAAAGAAAAAGCAGAGGCTCCTCCAGAGGCGTGGCGAGCGCGGCTTGGCTGGGCATCTCTCGCCGCGCGTCAGGGCGTCAAGATGCTTAAAATCAAGCGTCTGACTTTTTAGTGACCAAGCGTCCAACTTTGGGCATCAAATATCTGTATCGGTCCCAAAAAAGCTGTATCGGTCGATCTCTAATTCCCAACCCTGGTCCTCAAGGCACACCATCCTAAAAACTTTCCATGTTGCCCTGTTGAAACACAGCTGACTCCCATTAATGGGTCACTAGCAGACTGGTGCAGAGCTCCTCAGAGATCCATTTGATTTGAACCAGCTATGTCTTAGCAGGGCAAAATGGAAAGTCTTCAGGATAGTGCAGGGCTGTACAGTGCGAGCGTTTTACTCGCATATGCACCTTAAAATATATTGGTGCAAGTTCCGGAAAAAAAATGGGAGAACGCGTGCAAGTATAGATTTCATCCCTCTAATTTACACTTTGCTCCTAAATAAGTCAGGGTTGATTTAAAGTGGAAATGAAACTGCCTACCAAACTAAATTTATTAATTTGCCAGTTGAAAAATACATTAAAAATATGAGCAAATAAGAGAAAACGTAGCGACGTTTTTATGGTCAGGACGCCGCCATGCGGCAGCTTTGAAGTCACTGCATTGCTCCAGCTCCACATTGAACCATCGGTATCACCAGCTACACAACAACTAACAACCGTAACACAATTTAGAAGATGGACATAATGAAAGGCGAAGCTGAAAGGCCAGTCCAGCATCCAGATCCTGTTGCAGATGCTTTCCAGTCCGTAGGCCGCGTGACCAGAGAGGAAGCCGGGGCTGATCTGTAGGAGGGGGGGCTGCACCTGTGGGAGCGGCTTCAGCGCATCCAGGCTGCAGGATGTGAGGGCGAGCGCAGTGTTTGGTATAACGAGACCTGCCGCTGATTGCGGGGAGTCCCGGATAGAAACAGCTGACGGTCATGTCAGAGAAACCTGCTGCAGAGCTGTTCCGATCATCGGACTGTAGCGAAGGGATTTATGAGTGTTGCCGATTGAGCTGTTTCTAATAAGAGGCTTAAAGAGGAACGGAGTTGGTGAATTACGCAGCGATGTTTGTAAGGACCGATACCGCAGATACCGATACCGGTAAACGGAGCTCCGCTGGTGATATTAAAACCACTCAGAGCAGCTTCAGGCTTTCCTCTGCGGGCCTCTAGTTTACCAGACTCCAAGTCTTCAGATCATTTTCCTCATTTTCTCTATAAAATGTTCACACGTGATCAGGAGTCAGAGGTTTCCTCTTCAGAGCCAAACCAACCAAACTGGTGACGTCAAAGATTAGCTTTGCAAGCGTCTTTGTGGGCTTTAAATAATAATGATAATAAATAATCATGATTATTATAATCATCATCATCATCATATTAATAATAATACATCTGGGAGATTTTCTGATTGAAGGTGATGTTTGGTTTCAGCTATAATCTAAACCATTAGACGTCTCTTTTACATCGTTAGCATGGCTCGTGCAGCTTTTCTTCTATGTAGTGAAACCAATAATGAGTCTCTGGGTTTTTATAAGAACGTCTCTAGTCATGAGAACAGATATGGGGGGGTCACAACACGGCAACTTCTCTCCATATTGCTGTTTAACAAAGATGAAATAAAGAGGTTACCTGCTGCTGACAGTTAAGTATCTGCAGAAGAAGAATCAGGGAGCAGGTGTTATCGCCCCCTACAGTCATAGGTTTTCATGGGTCACAGGTTTTGCTGTAACACCGGTTTGGTGCCCTTTTTAACAACAATGCATAATGCAAAATCAACATCCATATTAAAGCCCACCTGACCCAGACCAACCCCACCCAGACCAAATCCTGCTGTGGACCGCTGGATGGACACAGCCGAGTGTGGCAGGGACAACAAAAAACTGTAGGACAGGGAAGTTCTCTGGATTTAAAACTGTTTGTTTCTCGGTGTAATGCATCATTTGGCCTATCACATGGGCGAAGGTTATTATTATTAATATTTCAATGTGCTATTTAAGAAAATTCATAGATCTCCTCAATTTTTTTCATTTGGGAGCACTAGTGCTCCTAGTGAAAAAGCTGAGCGTACAGCCCTGTAGTGTGCCTTGAGGACCAGGGTTGGGAATCACTGCTCTATATGATGTTGTTGTACCAGCTGCTTGTAACATCAACAACACTCCGTGTGATGGGAGCAAACCCAGCTCTGTCATCTAGAGGGTACATGCCTCAGTGTATACCTCCATGTCCCTTCTGAGGAAGGTTCCAGCTGTCCCACAGCGATGGTCTGGGTTTGTGGGCCCTGCAGTCATCTCTACGTCATCATCTGGCCTGCCTGATCCCTGGAGCCCAGGTGTGTGCTGACCTTGCTGACTGCTTGTATACAGGAGGACTGAAACAAGGACTGTACCTAAACTATGACTGACAGCTGGCTCAGTTTGGTGAAGTTACACTTTCTCATTCTTTTAAA
>JALJCO010008828.1:0-86266 GCA_023101725.1 Atherinomorus stipes | reverse complement strand
ATCCATGAAAACTTATGTACGGCTGACGTTGTTTATTAGATGTACACAATGGAACAGAGCAGCAACATCGAGACTTGGATTGAGCCATTCCTGGCCAGAAAGGAAGCTTCAAATGTGCACAACTTCCGGAAACCGGAACGCGGAAGCGTGATAATCCCCTATTCCATGTCTCACTGCTGCAACACACCTGATTCAAATCAATGGCTCATTAGCAGAGTTGTGCAGAGCTTATCTGAGTCTGAAGGCCCATTTCCACCGGAGTCCGTGTGCGGTGCAGTTCCGACATTCGAGAGCTGCTGCTCTGCACACAGCAGGCGGCCTGCATGCCGTGTGTCTGACACGGCGCGCCTGCGACTGCAGTCCGTGCTACCACCAGATAAATCTGATAAATCACATTTGCAGGATCAAATGGTCATGATCAGGAGGGCTGGATAAATGTCCAGTAATGTGTGCGCGTGCAATAGTTGTCCTACATACAGTCACTTTTCCCTTCATTGTCCAACTTAAACCAGCAGACACGTTTCATTCATAATATATGCTCATTTATTATAGGCTACAGCTATACACAACATCTTTACATTTTTAAATTAACACTATGCATAATCTATCCCAATAATTGATCATACCATCACTTCTTGCTTTCTTCGCCGCAAACTCATGTATAACTCTTTATAATTCAGTTTTGAATGAAGGCTTATTACATTTCTATCGAATAAAAATTCAAACCTGCACAGTCCGTTAGGTACTCAAATAATTTTTTATTAGGTTAGTCTCAACTTTAAAAAGCTTCGCTTACCTGATGCCGCCATTACAGGAAGAGTTAAAATCCTGAGTGTAATCACACAGTTCCTTTAATCTGTTTGAGCTAACAAACTTTTTCAAATCACACATCAAAGTTGGAGATCTTGATCAGTCTTTTCCTATATGTAAATCCACTGTGATGGTATTTTTATTTAGTTGTTTTATGTGACCTACACAGAGAGGAAAATCAAATTTGAGTAATGTTTTAATTTAAAAAAAAAAAAAAAACAGCAGGAATGCAGGCGCGAGGTCGTGGATGCGCAGGTCGCACAGTCCATGTGACTTCTAAAGCTGGAGTCACTGGTAATGTTACTGCAGTTTATGCCATCACAACTCTCCAGGAGGCTTTTATTCTTAAATTTACCGGATGCTTTACTCTGTTCCCATGTCTGGTTTCCCGTCTAGCCCGGTCTGCACTGCAGAGCTTGACGCGCTCTGGGAGCGTGCTGCGCCAGAGATAGGAGCGAGACGCACCTGGGACGGATCTGGGATGCATGTGTCATGTGTCTGGTGTGAGCCACGCCGCTGACTATAACGGCTGCGACTCGCTCCGAGGCCGTACCGCAGCCGTAATGCACCGCACACGGACCCGGTGGAAATCCGCCTTGACTCTAGTCTGCTGCAGCAGGGAGACTTGGAAAAGCTGCAGGATACCGGCCCTCGAGGACCAGGACTGGTGATCACTGCTATAGACTGAGAAGAGCAAACCAAATGAGGAGCAATCAGAGCAAATTAGCAGCTGGAACCAGGTGTGTAGAGAGAACAGGAAGTGAACCAAACAGAATAAAGATGAGGAAATGCCTACAAAATAAAACGGGAAACAAGGCAGAGTCAAACAAAACTAAAACAAAAGTAAAGCAATGAGAACAGAAACTTACAAACCATGATTTCCATGTTTGATGGCCTGATGGGTTTTTATTTTGACTGGTGTTGTTTCCAGTCATTCAAGTATTTTAAGATGTTTTTAGTTCAGATCCCAGTCCAGACCTCCTCCTCTCAAAGTTTTATGAAACTTTTCTCAATGATTGTTGTCAGCTGGAGGAAATGTGATCTTTTGCTTCACCTGGACTCAGGTAAAACCAACATGAATGAGCCAAAAATGTTTTTGTGAGGCTGTGGTCACACTTAATTTCTGATGTTGAGGATTAGCATCTTTGGCACAGAACAAAACATGCTACAGTTTTTCAAGTTAGCGACTTGGACTGATCTCACCTGAAGTGTTCCTGACAGAAGTTGTGGGGACATGATGATGTGGGACTCAGAGTCCTTATTGGGACACGTCTTTCCTCATAGACTAATGTTGGTCTTTACAGTGACCAGAGCCCAACCTGCCGCTATGAGTTATGGAAATGAAAAATGAGCTGAAAGTGTGCGTTTGCCCCGAGGCTTCTCTCTTTGTTTGGCCTGTTGAGGCCGGCTCACCTCACAGCAACAAACAAACAAACAGCAGCTCTTCTGTCGGCCGTCCGGCTGCATCGCTGTGCGTGGCAGTGGAGGCGGGACTCAGCACCACCCTCTCTCTGCTGCACTCTGTATTTCAGACGATCCGACGGGGATTGCAGCTAATTACCTCGCCAGGATCCCTGCGCCACCTGACCTGCGCCGGCAGGAGGCCGCAGCATTAACATGCCATGATGCAAATGAAATGTGTCCCTGCGCCTCTCTGCAGCTCGGCTTATCAAAAAATGATGACCCGCGGCTAATGATCAGCGACGGGGCCCTGCAGAGGGAAGAGCCATTGTTCTGCTGGAGGTTTTTACATTAAAGATGGATGTCAGTGAGGAGCGTGTGGGAGGAGGAGGAGGAGGAAGCGGGCCGATTGACTCTAGTTCTGACCTCTTAAATCCTTCACCTCAGAGTGTTTTTCTGCCTCTGTTTTTATCCTGCGGCGTCCCAACTCCACGGCGTCCACCCAAGTAATGCAAGACAAGTGTGTGGCTGCAGGGCTCATCGGCACTGGCGTTCAGCGGGGACGCGACCCCCTCACCGCCTGCCCGGCTCCGTAATCACATCATCACACCAGAGCGAGTCGTTAACGTGGAGCCCTCAGCGGCCGGGCGCCGCAGGGCCGCGGCCCGGACGCTCGAGCGTGTTTGTGCGGGGAAGGCTGACTCTGCAGCGTCTCCTGTCGCGGGAAGAGAATCTGCTGCTGCGCATTTAGACGAGCGTCCAAAGCAAGAGGCAGCCGTAAACAATGAGGAGACGTCTCCGTGGCAACAGGGGGCCCCCTCTGTTCCCTGCTAATGACCTCTCTGTACTCATACACTGTTTTAATTAAACCAGCACACACACACCTGAGAGTGCCTCAGTTTCCTTCACTGGTGTTCAGTCTGATCTGAGGTCAGTTCATAAACTCACTGGCAAGGCGGCAGGCATCTTCCAGACAGGTGGTCAGCAGGTGGTCTATGTGACACCTGCTGACTGAAAACAAAACATGCTGATTGCATGGCCGTTTAGATGCCAGGCTCAGAAACATCAGAAGTTTGTCTTCACCACCATCAAAACGGAGGCGAAAACATGACCTGGTTTACTGATGTCTGGGACATTATGTCAACAACCTGAACCAAGATGAAAAATCTGAGACTTGTTGCCTTTCATTTTTCCCAGTCCAGTTCTTGTGTCAGACCTCAGCACTTTTCCCTTCCCTTAAGAACAACTAACTTGACAGCCATCTTTCCATGGAGACCTTTCCTGAAAAGGCTTCAGCCAATTTAATGGATTAGCTGGAGGTCTATCGGGTCCTGGTTTGGGTCTTTGCTGGATTTGCTCCTATTTCTATTGGACATCCACTTTCCAGATTCTGTTTATCTGCTGTACATATTTTGTTTTTAGTCATCTTGCTTCTTTTAGGTTCTCCACATGTTCAGTTTAAGGATGACAGTCAGCGGATGGTCGTATGAGGTCCAAGACTGCCAGAATTAAAAATACATCTTTTTTACTTCTTCATTAAATTAGATGAGTTTATCCTTCTTTTTTTTTTTTTACTAACTTAATCTTAGGTTTTCTAATCCATTTCTCTGTCTTAACCCTCAATCCTAAAAATCACTCCCCGAGGAAGTCCAAGTGCTG
This sequence comes from Atherinomorus stipes, assembly GCA_023101725.1. Taxonomy (NCBI): domain Eukaryota; kingdom Metazoa; phylum Chordata; class Actinopteri; order Atheriniformes; family Atherinidae; genus Atherinomorus; species Atherinomorus stipes. The sequence continues at coordinate 82,396 of JALJCO010008828.1, read as the reverse complement.
TCCCTTAAGTCTCAGGCATTAAGGGGCTGAATCGCCCTCAATATTGAGATTTTCCAACACCACCTCCTATGGGAAGTAGGGCCTACCCCAGAATGCAAGCAGCAAGAAGGAGAGCTACAAATCTTAAGTATTTTCTTTGTTAATTGAGATATAAATATTATGAAAACCATTGTATTATCTCAGTTTAGGCCCATGTTATGGATTAGTTACCTCATTTGTTGCGTAATATTAATTTTTTATTTTACGATCATTTGGCAATAACAGCTGGTGCAGTCAAACTATGTTGCTATTGTTTAAGTTAGTTAAGTTAACGTTACAAAAGAGTCATTTTTCTCGGTTCTTATGACGTTGCTTTATCAAGATCACAGCCTGTATAACGTGCTTGTGCCGATAATGACCAGGCTAATGTCACGTCCCGTACACGCAGAGTTGTGGAACAATAGTTCTGGTTTGTTCCACTGCCAGCATGGATAGGTCTCCCTGCGCTCCACGCGGGTTGAATCCTAACAACAACAAAGTCAATCAGATGACGTGTGGCCAGCTGACTGGCAGCCATCCAGGAATTCACAGAACCACAGTTACCTACGTAACTTTCTACATAGCTGGTGTTTACCTTTCAGTAAGCCATGGTATGTGGTGACAGCTGATTATGTCCACGGTGGCTGCAGTTGTGGCTTACGATTAAACAGACAGGGTTAACGGTGCAAATAAATTCTTTTTTCTTCTTCTTCTTCTTCTTCTTCTTCTTCTTCTTCTTCTTCCTAAATTGACAGACTAAACGCTGCTTTGGTGTAATGCTGCCCCCACAGTTTGAAGACATATTTGCATTTAAGGGCTGTCCCATTTCTAAATCAGAAAATAGCCCTTAACACTTTGTTTTGAGGGCAACTACGAAGATGAGGGTTGAGCTTGAGGGTTAAGATAGGAATTGGAATTGGCTGTAATTTCCACATTTATATTTATTTGCATAAATTCATTAATTTGGCATTTGTTCTTTTATCTCCATATATACTCATTTTCCCCATTTCCCCAAAACCAAAAGATTATCAAGGAAATATCTATAAAATACAGTACATATTTGTAAATTGACAAATGTCTGAAAAATGAATAAAAACATATTTAACTATTGATTTCTTCATTTATTTATCAATTTTTTTAACCAGACTTTTGTTTATGCAGTTTTGTTGTTCAGTATGGGCGACCTCTGTAATGCCTGACATACATGACCTATCAGCCTGACTAAAGTAATATGGAGATCGTTTACTCAGCAGATAGTCGCTGAAGTGCGCATTCTTGGGGTTTTTCTGCTTCATGAAGACTTCGAGTGAAAATAGTACACCTTTGATATGTTTTGCCTCTTGAGGCAAAAAAATTACTGTGTACGCTAAACATGAGCAACGTGCAGGGGGCAGAAATTCAGGTGAGCAATCGAAACAAGTCCTCCAGTCACTTGATTTTCAGAGATAGCAGCATTACCTTAGTCGTAGTCAGTTACATTCTAAATAATAAATTGGTAGAGATATTAATTGGTGGAAATGTGGCGACTAAACCTGTTTATATATTTTATATTCATTTCAATTTTTTACCTTAATTTTTAGACAGGTAATTGTGTTATTGTATTTAATTATTATTTATTATTTTTTTCTTCATAATTTCTTTGTAAATTCTATGCAACATCTAATCGTACCACTTTGGTGGTGGTAATCCACCTTCATAGAGTTTGCCAGCTGCAATTAAACTCAAAAGAAAAAGAAGAAGAAGTCACTTAAAGGCAAACTTCCATTTCCAACATATGTGGAAGCCTTTGTTGTGTATCAGGTCCACACTGAACATTGCACCAGTACAAAATGCACAAATACTAATCTGAGGGGGCTTTCCTGACAGGAAATGACAGAGAAATTCCTCCGTAGGAGAACAGCTGTGGACGCAAAGCGTTTTTCTTTCACCTCGGATGATGTGTACGGGCATTTATGGGTCCACCTCCGGATTTGAGCTCTTGGCGTGGGGAACAGCGAAAACAGACTGTGAAACCTGCAGAAACTCAGCAGCGTTCCTGGCAATCTAAACTAAGCTAACGTTTAGGTTTCTACGTCCCGCTGTTGCCGAGTCAGTCCAGAAGAGGAGGTTTCTGGTGGTGATAAAGAAGGTGCTGGCTGGGAGGTTTCAAACTCAATGAAGGGATGAAGACGGATGTTCAGAAAGATGGCCGTCTTGCTGCTAATCGGCTGTTGTCTGTATTTATCTCTGTGTGTTTTAGTGGTGTGGTGATTCAGGACTTCCACCCTCTCTGACGTCAGAGTTCATGATTCCAAAACTGTACGGTGATTGTGAACAAGAGTTTTATCCCCTCCCGTCCATTTTTAAGTAATACTTCCTGGTTCTTTTCAACAGGAGACCTGGCTGGGTATTTGCCTCATCTCAGGGAAGGATTTTTACCATTATAAAGAATATGAAACATGAAACATAGTATTGTTTTGAAACATGAACCTCCTTCCTCAGTAATACAGTTGGGTCCGGTGATGATATGGAGCTTTACCCGGGGAGACCACGTTGACTTCATTTTGATTGGCTACACCTTATTTGGCTATGACCTTATTTGGAGAATCTAGGTCAAGCTGCGGTCGGAGTTTGCTAAAGGCTAACTGCTAGCAACATGGGCACTTCAGATAGTGAGCTACGTTTATCAGACAAGACAGCATTTAGAAAATAAAAAACTTACAGGTAATGACAAGGTTGTGGCCCCCTCCCTCAGTGTTGCTGGAGAAGTTTTCTTTTAACAAATCCATTTGTTTGAAAACCAAGACCTGACTGCAGAGAAGTTACTACTAGCTCCATACCATGGCTGAATCAGACAGGGAGGGGAGGGGGGGAGCGGACGGTGCATAAACCGTTAGGAGAGAGAGAGGGGGCGCTGTTTACTTGATAGTGTGCTCTTATTGGAGCAATTAAATTACGTAGAATGATAGAACTACGTAGAATGATAGCCTGTGTCTGATTCAACTGTATCTGAGCAGAGAGACAAAGCTGACAGACCATAAACAGGAACTTTGATTCTCACTCTGGACATTCACATGGCCTCATCAGTGCACAACAGATCATAATGCAAAACCCCAAGAGAGCTAGGAATTTGATGTGTGGCACCTTTAACACGTTTGACACATCTAAAATGTAACTGACTACGTTGATGGGCTTGCCATCTGCAAATCATGTGACCAGAGGACACGTTTTGATTTTTCACTTGAATTTCTGCCCTCACCACATGCAATAGCTCAATTGTGCGCACGGTCAGTTTTTGCCTTGTGAGGCAAAAATATAGAATGTGTTTGATTTTCACCTCAAGGCCTCGCATGAAAGCTGCTGGTGGGCGCAGATGGCGAGCTATCTGCTGAGCAAATGTTCTTGTTGCAGCTCAGCCAGAAAGCTCTCATGTGCAGCAGGCATGAGAGAAGATGAATAAACCAGTGGAGCCTGCATCCTCCCTGAATCTGCTGTTGAGCCAAGCGGTGACTAATCTGGTAACCAGGAACTAGCCAGTGATCAAACATTCATCAAGTTCAGTTTCTTGCTGAATGATACAGAGCTGAGGGGAAGTTAGAGGTAGAGAAAACTTCAGAGTTATGGGACAGAGAGAGAGAGAGGGGACAGAGGTCAGAGTGTTTGTTTAGGGGAGTCTGGGCGTGAAATCCTGAACTTTGGCTGCTGGGATTCAGTCTTTAGTGGCTTCAGGCCCCACAAAGTTGAAAACACAATCAGTGTAATTCAGCTGGAGGCCTCGGTTCGGATTTGCCTTCCTTGTTATTTCCACGGCTCGTTAATGAAAATTGAAAACCTGCTGAATGACTTTAACCGAAGAGGGTGAGTTTGATCTATTTGGTTCATGGTGTCATGATTCAATTCAATTCAACTCAATTCAATTCAAAAGTTAATTTTAAAATCAAATTCCTGAAAATACAGAAACTTATATATTCAATTTTACATGTTGATTTTTTTTTTCAGCTTTTTAGTATAAAATGAAAGATGCTGGTACATATAAGGTTCAATTTCATGTTTAACCTGAGGCAGGTTTATACACCTCTTCTTTAACAACTATGGCAGCATTACTGTATATCAACGGTTAACCTCAAAATATTAACACGAGGAGGGAAAAAAATCAGTCGTCAGAAATCAGTTGAAATTGTTAAGAGTAATAACAAATAAAAATTTGATGAAAATCATGAAATCGCTTTTCAATTGTGGCTCAACCAAAAATAATGTAAAAATCATACAAAGCAAAAGAAAAAAAATAAGTAAACAAGTATTATGGACCTCTACACAAATACTTTTGAGACAATCACAGCAATCACGTGCTTTTTGTAACTTTCAATCTGATTTCTGCACCATATGACAGGAATTTTTTAACCCACTGCTCATGAGCAAAGTGGCTCTCCTTCGTCTGGGACTGTTCTGTTTCTTTGTTTGTATTTCAATTTCTGTTATCATTCTTTTCAACCAAAACTAAAAATAATATCTTATTTTACAAAAAATGAACTCTAGCAAGTTATTATTATTATTATTTTTTTATTTATTTATTTATTTTTTTTATCAATTATTACTTTTTAAGTTTGTTAAGGAGGGAGGGGGGGACTCTGAAAAGAAAAGAAAAGCAAATATGGAACAAAAAAGATTCTCCATTCAAAGAGAGTGATGTGGTCATTTTTCTGATTAAAAATGTTAATTAAAATTACCCCCTCCCCCTTCTGTTATTTAGGCTATTTATTTATTTATTTCCACAAATCGCACCTTAGATGAGGCCTATTCTAGACATGACAAGCAATCAGAAAAATAGGCTACAACATTTAGGCCCTTTTCACATGGCGTGCTTGGCCGTGTCCGAGCACGTTTGACCACAAATTGTCCATGTGAAAGCAGACAGGCTGTGGGCCCGGGGGCCCAGGGTCGAGAGGGGAGTCCAGGACGCAGGACTCAAATTTGCGAATTAGAGGATGGTAGGGGAAGGTAGCGTGCTTTTTTCTTCTCTAATTGGCTCATTCGAGCCTTAGGTTTAGGGATAAAGGACAGGGAAGTGTTTAGGTTTGTCAACGTGAGATGGCACTTCAGGGCCAATGCACTAGCCGATTGGGGAGAGGCCGTCTAACCAATCAGAGGCGTAAAGAGCCAGGAGCATTCCCCTACCATCACTCTATCCGGGCCACCCGCGCTCAGGCAGGGAAGAATGCGTTGTGAACACAATCCCGGCCGTGCCGGATGACATGTGGGCTACTCACCCAACAAGCAGCAGTGACCGAATCAAAACTCGACCATACCATCATGTTTATCTTTGTTGTCATTCTATTCATCTCCTTTGAACTGTCATCGGCGGTTTGAAAAAGCTAAAGTGCAAAATATGAGTGTCTGGCTTGCATTAGGGATGGAGCGCTGAATGATGTTACATCATGTTATTTAATAAAGACGGAGGTATAAAAACTGATACCTATGCGCTCCTACTACAGACAAGAGAAAAGGGCGTAGAGATGGCGGTTTGAGTAAAAAACTAACTTTCTGTTGCTGTCCAGGGAATGATTTTTATACAGCCATCTGTCAAAGAGGAAACGTTCACTCGTTGCACGTTGACGTTCTTGTCAAGCATGCCGCTAAGAGTGCACCCTCACAACTTTCCGATTCAGCGTTTACATGATGCCCCGTTCAGTTTGGGGAAAGGAATATTCTACTCCCGTGAAACGGTTCAGCACTGTTCATTAGGAAAGAGGTGTTTACATGGATCATTTTCAATCTGAAAGAGCTCTACTGTGTCTGTCACTTAAATGTTTCTAGTGGAGCACCATGTCTGCATACAGAGTTCATTGATTTGTGCAGTTGAAGATTGAATAATAAACATTTGTGTCTTTTTTTCCTTCTCACTTTTCTGTGGTGTGCACCACAGACGCATGTCGGCTCTCCTCTTATCTCCTTCTGTTCTTCATCTTCTTGCCTTTTTACCAAACACTTCCCTCGCCACAAGTGGTGCTGTATTATCTTTCTTTTTAGTCACAAAAGAAATGATTCACGCATATGTTTTAACAATAACTTTATTAAATCGAGACATCAGTGTAATGACATACACCACATAAAAACCCAAACTAAAATTAAATTTTGAGCCGCCGACACTTCCCTCTGGGATCTGAGGGCATTTTTTGGGCATATTCTCACCTGGCACTCTTTGTGTAAAATTGTCCATTAAAAAAAGTCATCTTGCAGTGCGCAATCAAGTGATATAGCCTACATCTATGTTTTTTATGACAACTGAGGCTTTTATAATATTCATGCTGTATTGGTGTCATATGAATGGAATAAAGGTTGTAGAAACATAAAAACAAGGAAAAAATAAAAATGGAAAATTAATTTCACAAACATTTATTGAAAACACAGTAAACTGCTACAATGAGCTACTTAGACAGTATAGAAATGTTATTTGGGAGACTTGGGGATAATGGGGGGAAAAAAATAAACCTGCAACTATCACACAAATGTTAAAAAATAGAACATAATGGGGAAAACTCCCACTCGTTTACTGTTACCGATGCCATTTTTGCTTCTTGTATGGCCTGAAATGCCATAACAATGATTTTGGGGGCAACAGTGAGTGTCAGGGTGCTGTAGTATTTCTTACCTCATCTGAAGGCTCTGGCCTTCTTGAATATATCAGCCTGGGTCAGTAACTTTGGGGGACAATTCTCCCTCATACCCTTCAAATTTGATCCCATAACAAGAGAAAAAAGCAGAAGCTGTTTACATAATGTATCTGTGAGCGTGGGGGAGGGTTGAAATCAGAATGCTTTGCAATGCAGAGAGGGGTGCGAGCTACACTTCTTCCATCCGCAATTGCTAAAAGAAACTAAGTAGAAACGTAATATTGTTCACACATTATTTCATTTTACTTCATTTCTTATTGTCAATGTTACTATTCGGTTTTACTTACTGGAACTGGGCCATTTCAACGCTCTCCGCTGTAGGGTGGCGTGTGTGTGTGCCCTCCCCCTTCACAGGGGGATTGCTGCTCGGATCTTCACCCATACCAGAAATATACTGCTGGCCAGAAGCTATTTTTGCAGAGCTTCTTCAACTGTAAGTATTTGTAGCCAATTCTATTACAACAAACGTCGAAAAACACACGCTGAGCTGCTTCTCAGTGCCCAGCAACACGCAATTCCCCTTCGTGCGCCTGTCTCAGAGACGCACAATACACAACGCTCCGAACGCAAAGATGAGTCGCTCCTTCACTTCTTTAGAATCATGTCCAATTCAATAACTCTGAAATTTTTCAACATAGAATTAAAAATTAAACTCATGAAATAGGTAACAGAGCTAACAGTGAAATTGGCGACCGTATTTTACGCAATTACAAACAAAATCGATGAGATAGCGGTCCTTCCTGCCTGAATTATTGCCGTTTTAATCATCTGGAAGATACACAGCGAGGCGGACTGAATCATCTTGACTTTAGAAACACTCTTTTCTTCATCACGTGAAAAAAACGGCTCTGCAATTGAATATTTTACCTCACATGATCTGGCTCGCTGACGCGATAGGTTGCCAACATTCCAAGAAGTACGGAAGCCCGGAACTTCCGCTTGGTGCGCTGCACAAATATGTCAGGGCACTCGTTCCTGCTGAGTCGGAATCTCTTCTTTTCTGCAGTAAAAAACCTGTAAGTCAATATCTATAATCGTTTTTTAGATATTCATGTTTATGTTAACTGATGTAACTCAATTGTTTACGTGGACTATTAAGTATGTCCACGTATGTCAGTGTGGGACGTCCTCTTGACCGGTGGCCATGTGTTGGCTCCCATAGCCTCAGCTTGCAGGCTGGCAGCTCTTGAGTGCCTTCGGCAATGTCTTCTGCAAGTCTCATTCTCCTCACAGCAATCATTGTCGCTCCACCCTTGGTACCCCTCGTTACAGGATTTTGTTGGTTACATGTGCACTCTTGCTAATGTTAAGCACTGCATGCAACATTCTGGTGTAGAACCCGTCCAGGGACTTCTCTAGGGTTGGATTCAGGGTCCAGCATTCCTGCCATAGAGGAGAACGGACTGTACTGGCGCGTAGAAGAAGCTGATTTGATTTGGCGGGGGAGGTTGGAGTTGCATACACTGGTCATGCTGTTCAGGGCCCTCCATGCAAGTGCCTTCCTTCGTGTGCGTTTGATAACAAGAAAAGGCGTGCTGTCACACACCTGTATATGTAGACACTGAAAACATATGCATGACGAATCACTGACATCCCTTATAAATCAATACGACCTGCGAAGAATTCTGTTCAGCCATCTGGTTGTTCTTAATGACCTTTACTGTATGTGGGAGGTTGTGGCCTTGCTAAGCTTTGGAGAGGCGTAGCTCAAAAACTGTAAGTCTGAGCACTTTCCAAACAGTCTCAAATGAAATTATATATAACTTGTGTCTATATGATGAAAGTTTCAGGAGTATGAGCATTTGACTGTATTTTGAAAAATGCTAAAAAGTTAGAGTGAAATTATTGTAGAGAGGAATTTGGGGAGTTTTCTGATTTTAACCAAAACATAATCTGCAATTGTATCAAAACCATAAAAGATGTCAAAATGTTTTTAGAGACAATAAAAGTGTTATCTTTTGTGACCAGTTTAAACTATGAACAATATCTCTATATGACAGTAAGGTTGAGCTAAAGAGATCCAAAGTCTTTTTCTTTCTTTTGAAATTGCATGAACACCATAAGACTTTTTTAGAGCGAAAAGATCGCACATGGTTGAGGCAAACTTTTGATGTCAAATTTGTTCTCACAATTAACATAAGGTCTCTTTCTCTTTTGCAGCTTCAAGTGTATATGTGGATATAGGTGTACTGTATGTGTATGGGCATGTGAAAATATACATGTTTAAAAGTATGTGTGTGTATGTATGTATGTCTACAGTATGTGTATATGTGTGTATGTGTGTATGTATATGTGTATATATATATATTGTATGTATATATGTATGTATGTATGTATGTGCGTATATGTATGTATATATATATATATATATATGTGTGTGTGTGTATGTGTGTATATATATATGTGTGTGTGTGTATATGTGTGCATATATATATAAGTGTATGTACTGTATGTGTATATGTATGTATGTATGTGTGTATATATATGTGTACGTATGTATATGTGTATGTATGTAAGTATGTGTGTGTGATGTGTATATGTGTGTATGATTGTATATATCTATATATATGTATGTGTTTACATGTGTGTGTATATATACATATATATATATATATATATATATATATATATATATATATAAAGTGTGGGGGTGGGGTGGGGGGTGGAATATGTTATTACTTTTATTTTTTGTGTACCTGATCACTCTGATCTCTCCTTTTCTATTATTAATTTTTCAATGTTATTAGTGTTCTTATCACTTTTATTTTTTGTGTGTTGACTTGTCAAGGGACTAAGGATGGAAATTAGCCTTGCTATAATCCTGCATATTTACATTTTATGTTCATTAATATGCATTGTCCCTTTTAAATAAATAAATGACAAAATGACAAATGTAACTTTTATGGGGGTGCTCACAAACGCTTGGGAGGAGTAGCCTGTCAAAAATGGGGTGGAAACTGAATAAGTTCAACAAAGATTAATATTACATAATAAACACAGAGTGATAGGAGTGTGTTTCTATATGCCGTCATTGGAGGCAATAATGATATATTTACATTTAAAAAATAGAAACTGTGTGTACAGTAGTTTCTAACGTCAGATTTTGTGTCTCTTTTCCTTTTGTGTTATGTTCAAGCAGCAACCTCTGGTGGCCAACTACGAAGCTACCCGAAAGAATGAAATAATTGTAGTTCTTTCTTCATCCACTAGGGGCTGGCTGCAAAACAGAGCAAACCCCAATAGACTCCCATGTTTAAAGGCCAACTTCACAGCAGAAATAAACATGTTTACAGCCTGGTTCAAATAATCATTTTAGGTTTAATAGGTCAAGTTTACCTTCATGTCAACTGTGAGGGGTGAATTTTTTTAAAACCTCGTCCATTTAGATGTTATTTAATCTTGAAATTACACACAATTCGGGGCGTGTCCTTTTGAATGACAGGCAGCAGACCGGATGACAGCTGGTGGCTCCTAGCTAGCTCCTTGTTTGCTCTTGGTAAGGTCTCAGTCTGTAACAGAGTAGCACAATGGCAGTTTTTAGTCAGCTTATACTGTAGCAGTCTAAGCGTGCACCATTATCCCGCCTGTTTAGGGAACTAATCTTTGTTATATCCTGTTAGTTTTGAGTTAGCCCGGTAAGCGTTTAACCCAGAGAACATCAGCTGTCAATCATTTGCCCCAAGCTTTGCCCATTTTAGTATTTTTCAGGATGACAACACATGCGACACAGCAAGATAGCGACGGTGGGACACGCCCAACTGGCTACACTGTCCTCTACTCAGACGAGACCAGCTACTATGTCCATATTTTGTACAGTCTTTGGTTATGTTCCATGTTCATTTTCCATGGGAAGTTTCCCCATTATTTATTCTGTGTGTATTATACATAGTTTCCTTTATGTCTATTCAGTTTTGTTCCGGTAATTTTCCACAGTCATGTTTCATATTCAGGCCTGCACGATGGTGAGGTGGTTAGCAGTGTCACCTCACAACACTTCTTTCCAGCTTTCTCCCACTGTGCAAAGATACGCTTATTAGCTCAGGGATCACCAAAACCAGACCTCTTGGGCTAATGTCTGGGAGTTTCTAATGTGTCCCTGCTCCAACACACTTGACTCAAATTAAAGGTTGAATATGGAACACGGACAGAACAGCGACGTCACGTGTGTCTAGGTTGTAGTTGCAACGGCAGAAAAACACCTCCAGCCGTTGAGATGCCAGGCTCGCTGCTGATATAGCAAGTGACGAACAGTCTGCAGCATGTCCAACAAGTAATGCAGAGGAGTTTATAACTGACAGCCAATGTTAGCCACGTTAGCAAACAAGTTAGCTTACCGATCCAGGAGAAAAGTCGCCATTTCTGCGTTTTGATGCCGTGGAAATTGTTTATGTGGGTCCATTTAGTGTAGTCTTCACCTAAATTTACTCCAGTTTTTGCTCTTCTCAGGTTACTCCTCTTAAGAACTTGCTGACTCCACTGTTTCCCCCAGTGCCAGCCTAAGTGTGCCCAACATACTGTTGCCACACAAAGAACGTATTTGGCAACCTGTAATGGCGGCCTGTATTGGCTTGTAGATTTAAACATAATGCCATTGTCAAACCTGTAAAAATGTATTTCCTATTTATTTTCAGGCTAAATATAATTTTTTTAGGAAATGTGCTTTCATTCTGCACCCCTCCAAACGACTCGTGGAGGTTTTTTTTTTTTTTTTTTTTTAAATATAGCTTTTAATAAAAATGTTCCATATTCAACCTTTAATGTGTCATTGTGCAAAACTTCATTTGTCTTTAGATCCATTTAATTAGATTCAGGTGTGCTGGAGCCAGGAAATGTTGAAAACCTTCAAGACACTAGCCCAAAAGGTGTCTCTAAACCTGGGGTGTCCAAAGTCGGTCCTCGAGTGCCGCTGTCCTGCCAGTTTTCCATGCCTCCTTGCACCAGCACAGCTGACTCAAATTAAATGAATCTAACAGCCTATGATGCTCTGCACAAATACTCATTATGAGTCAGGTGTGTTGAAGCAGGGAGACATGGAAAATCTGCAGGATTGTGGCCCTCGAGGACCGGAGCTGGACACCCCTGCTCTAAACCCTCCCTAGGTACGAGTAGTTGTTTGTCTGTCTGTGATGGACTGATGATCTGTCCTGGGTGTTTCATGTATCTTACTAGCTGCTGGGAGAGGCTCCAGCTCCCCACAACCCGGCTTTGGAATAAGCGCGGGTATGAAAATAGATGGATTTTCCACAGTCAGAGTCCATGTTTTACACAACTGGGACAAAACTGTGCATCTGCGGCTTGCTGTGTGTTCGCTGATGAGCTGACTTCTGATTGGCTGCTTGCTTCAGACTTGTGATTGGCAGACTCTCTGGACAGTTGGAGACTTTGTGATGCATTCAGGAAACAAACAACAGAGTTAAATGTTTTTGTGACACGACATTGTCTCCTTGACCCAGAGCCGGCGGACATCTCCTCCCTCCTCAGCAGGCTCCCACCTCGGGGCTGGTTTGGGTCTTCAGGGCCTCTCAGACCTTGACTGACTGATTAATGGACTGGACGGCAGTCAGCTGGTGAGATTAGAGGAACGCCGCCTCCTCGTCTGGGGACGCCACTGCAAGAGAAACATCCAGCAGTCCTGTGCCAGCCCCAGCCCCCCCCCATCCCAACACCCCCCACCTACCCTGGAATCTCAGACGTTGGGGAAATTAATGCTGGGATAGAGGAGGGGGAAAGGGGGTGGAGGCAAACTGCTTGCCAAGTCATCTGAGATCTTCCTCCTCCTCTCCTCCTTTTTCGATTTTGTTTGTGCCCGCTGTCGATTCCCCGGCCGGAGTTTTTCGGCTCGGCATCAAATCCCTGCCGTCCTCACGGATTCTCCAGATCTCATTACAGTCAATGAGGCTGCAAAGACTTTCAGATCAAAGTGAAAGAGTTGAACGACTGAAGGAGGCAGGAGGCTCATTTTAACGGAGGGAGGGGGCCCCGTTTGCCAGAACCATCCAGGAGCTGCCTGGAAAACGCAAGACTGTAGAACTTTACAGCAGTCATTTTAACATTCGGCTTAAAGTTTCACCTTGAAATAGTTCAGTCTGGACCACAGAGGGAAAGCTCTCAATAAAATGTGGATTTAAAAAAATTGTTTAAAAAAACACTACTTTTTCTTATTATTTTGAATAGCAGAGGTGAGTCCAAAGTATTGTAAATTTCAACGGACTGACTTCATCACAACTGCTGACTTCTAGATCCACTTCATTGGTTAATACTGATTTTCAGTGCTAGTTTGTCTTTAGTTATTTAATAATAACAGGGACCAAAGCTTGCCAGGAAAAAGGATAAGAAATAATTAGAAAATGACATATATATGTCATTTATATATATATATATATATATATATATATATATATATATATATATACATGTGTGTGTTTCTGTGACACAACATTGTCTCCTTGACCATGAGCCCGCAGACATCTCCTCCATATACAGTTGTGTGAAAAAGTGTTTGCCTCCTTCCTGATTTCTTATTTTCTTGCATATTTGTCACACTTAAATGTTTCAGCTCATCAAACAAATTTAAATGTGAGCCAAAGATAATACAAGTAAACACAAAAAGCAGTTTTTCAATGGTTTTATTAAACAGTGGGGGGAAAAAAACTCCATGGCCCTGTATGAAAAAGTGATCTTTGGAAAGCTGAGTTCAATTTTTCTTGCCACACCCAGGCCTGATTACTGCCACACCTATTCCCAATCAAGAAATCACTTAAATAAGACCTGCCTGACAAAGTTAAGTAGACCAAAAGATCCTCAAAAGTTAGACATCATGCTGCGATCCAAAGAAATTCAGGAAAAATGGGAAACAAAGTAACTGAGATCTATCAGTCTGGAAAAGGTTACAAAGCCATTTCTAAAGCTTTGGGACTCCAGAGAACCACAGTGAGAGCCATTATCCACAAATGGTGAAAACATGGAACAGTGGTGAACCTTCTCCAGGAGTGGCCCAAAGACTTTTGGGCCACCGGATATGACGTCTGCAAGAGCATCTTCTTCGCAGCTTATTTAACATTGAAGTCACTGGCTTTATTGCAGATTTTAAGTTCCTTTTCCAGTTTTACAGACAAACAGCAACGACTCAGCCTTTAAATTGTATTGACAGTTAATGGTTAAAAGCTCATAAGTACAGTGTTAGCTTATTTAGGTTTCCTACAGATTTAGAATTTTATTTTGAAGAGGATAAAGAAGCAGGTCCGAGTCGGACTCACCGGGAAACAGTAGGCAGCAGTAGGAGCCTGTCTGCTCGTCTCTCCCGTCTGCGTCTGTTTACTGGAGCTTCAGCCACCAACATGTTGAGACTTCTAACACTCTAATGATGATCAGCACCTCTAAATCTAAGACCATGGACCTCATCTGAAAAAGGGTCCTCTCTGGGTCGGGAATGAGATCCTGCCCCAAGCGAAGCAGTTCAGGCAGAACCTCCGGCAGAACCCGGCTCATCCCATCTGCCTCGAACGGCTGGGATGGAGAAGACAGAAAGGGAGACCAACAAACACTGCAACATTATCCAGCCAGACCTGCTGAGAGAGGAGAAAAACAGTTATTGATGCAAAACTGCCACAAGTTTCTACATGGAGAAGCAGAGATGAGTGGGAAGAGCCCAGTGCATCATGAACGTCCCGCAGCAGTCTAAACCTATAGCAGCTTAACTAAGGGAAGGTTAACCATCCCTAACTATAAGACTTATCAAGAAGGAAGGTTTTAAGCCTAATCTTAAGGGTGGAGAGGGTGTCCGCCTCCCGAATCTGAATTGGTAACTGGTTCCATAATAGGGGGCTTGATAGCCAAACGCTCTGCCTCCCATTCTACTCTTAGAGACCCTTGGAACTACCAAAAGGCCTGCAGTCTGAGAGCGAAGTGCTCTGCTTTGGATATATGGAACTAAGAGATCGCTAATATATAATGGAGCTTGGTCATGGAGAGCTTTATATGTGAGAAGAAGAATTTTAAATTCTATCCTGGATTTAACAGGGAGCCAATGAAGAGAAGCTAGAACTGGAGAAATATGATCTCTCCTGCTGGTTCTAGTCAGAACCCTAGCTGCAGCATTCTGGATCAGCTGGAGACTTTTTCAAGGCATATTTGGGGCAGCCCAATAATAGGGAATTACAGTAATCCAATCTGGAAGTAACAAAAGCATGGACTAGTTTTTCTGCATCGTCCTGAGACAGGATGTTCCTAATTTTAGCAATATTACATAGGTGAAAGAAGGCGGTTCTAGAAACCTGTTTTATATGGGAGTTGAAAGACAAATCCTGGTCAAAAATGACTTCAAGATTCTTCACTGTAGTGCTGGAAGCCAAATTAATGCCATCCAGATCAATTATAAAGCCAGATAATTTAGTTCTGAGTTTTTCGGGCCCAAAGACTAAAACCTTGGTCTTGTCTGAATTTAGAAGCAGAAAGTTCAGTGTCATCTAGGTCTTTATGTCACTAAGACATTTTTGTAATCTAACAAACTGATTGGTTTCATCAGGCTTCATAGATAAGTATATCTGAGTGTCGTCTGCATAACAATGAAAATTTATGCCATGTTGTCTGATGATATTACCCGAAAGCAAGCATATATAATGTGAAGAGAATTGGTCCGAGCACAGAACCCTGGGGAACTCCATGAGTTACTCTGGTGTGTGAGGAAGACTCGTTGCCATTAACAAACTGAAATCTATCAGATAAATATGACTTGAACCAGTCAAATTCAGTTCCTCTAATTCCAATAACATGTTCAAGTCTCTGTAGCAGAATGTTGTGATCAATGGTGTCGAATGCAGCACTAAAATGTAACAGGACAAGTACGAACAGGAGTCCTTTATCTGAAGCCATGAGAAGATCATTAGTAACCTTCACCAGTGCCGTCTCTGTGCTGTGATGAGCTCTAAAACCAGACTGAAACTTTTCAAACACATCATTTCTGCTCAGATGGGCACAAAGTTGAGTTGAAACTGTTTTCTCAAGAATTTTAGACATAAAGGGGAGGTTGGATATCGTTCTATAATTAGCTAACTCTCCTGGATCAAGAGTAGGTTTTTTAAATAGAGGTTTTATTACTGCAGTCTTAAAGGACTGAGGTGCATATCCAGTCATTAGAGATGAATTGATCAGATCTAGTAAATAAGTGTTAATCAAAGGAAAAACTTCCTTTAACAACTTGGTTGGGATGGGATCCAGAATGCAGGTAGAAGGTTTGTTATACTTGTATGATCCCCGAGGGAAACTTGTATGATCCCCGAGGAGAAACAAACACAACAATTATCAACAATTAATTGTTGATAAAACACAACAATTTTCCACAACAATTACTCCATTATCCAACAAACACATTGTTGGATGCAACAATTAGTTTGGCTGACTCAGGTCATCAACACACTAACCTAATCTGACTCTGGGGCCATTCACACGGTGCCGAATTACAGCAAAACCATCAAAAAATGTAAGAAATCTGCCCTATTATCCTCACGAAACCAGGATTAGCCTCCTGAGACCGTCAACTCTGAAACTGGGTTCCAAGGAGGAAAGGTTTGAAACCTGTACGGGTTTGTGTT
The DNA here is from genome assembly GCA_023101725.1 of Atherinomorus stipes. NCBI lineage: Eukaryota > Metazoa > Chordata > Actinopteri > Atheriniformes > Atherinidae > Atherinomorus > Atherinomorus stipes. Next base: position 66,138 of record JALJCO010008828.1, on the reverse strand, counting down.
TCATGGAGACAGCGCAACGCGCAAGGAAGGGGAAGGGGGGCGACAGCACGCGTTGGTCTCGTTCACAAAAACAAAACACACAGTTGAAAAATAATTCACAACAGCAATGGTGAGCGACGGTTTTCAACTGTGTAGAAAACTTTAGCGTTTGCCTCGTACCTCCTTAGCCATCTCTACCTTTCTGCTCTTTGTTGATTTCCAGCGACACGCGGTGAGTCTTTATTTGCGCTGCTCTTTGTTGATTTCCAGCGACACGCGGTGAGTCTTTATTTGCGCATGCACTGTGTCTCGTTCTAGGTTGGAAGTGTCACACTTTAATCATCATAGCGCCACCCACAGCCTTGTATGATGTGCTACAGCGGTTTCATGGGGATCGTGAAACCTTTCCCTGGATTTCTGCTATCGGTTTCACACCTAAATCGGCTTCAGTTCTGTGTGGACTAGACTTCTGAATCCTAATATAAATCATAGCTTGAAGGTGGAATTGGGGGAATCAGGAGGTTTCACATTTATATTTTTTTTCAATTTATCTATTCTTACTTTACTTTATTATAGCACCTCCTCTAATCAATTACATTTTTCAACTACATTTTAAAACAAGATATTAGCATACATTTGTACACCCACTAACACCAAATTTATAAGGAATTGAACATAATTGAACGTATGTGGAAACCACAAAGGAAACTATTTGGTTATTTCTCCATTTCTCTGAATCATGGAAACGTTCAGTTCTTTATCTGCTGGACAGCAAATAAAACCATTTTAAATGAACTGTGATACAACAGATAATGTAATGTGTGCTTTGATTTTACCCAGTTTTTAAAGGTTAACCATGCTGCACGGTGGCGTGGTGCACCGCAGTCTCACAGTAAGCTGGTCGCTGGTTTGATTCCCGGCTGGGGAGGGGGTTCGAACAATTCCAACTGTGGCCTTCCTGTGTGGAGTTTGCATGTTCTCCCCGTGTATGCGGGGGTTCTCTCCGGGTACTCCGGCTTCCTCCCACCATCCAAAGACATGCATGAAATGAAAATGAAATGAAAAATACTTTATTTATCCCAGAAGGGAAACTCGACAATGTAAAAAGAAAAAAAAAATGCACGTTAGGTTAATTAATCACTAAATTGTCCCGAGGTATGAATGTGAGTGTGAATGGTTGTCTGTCTCCCTGTGTTAGCCCTGCGACAGACTGGGGACCTGTCCAGGGCGTACCCCGCCTCTCGCCTGATACAAGCTGGGATAGACTCCTGTGACCCTGAACTGGATAAGCAGTACAGAAAATGACTGACAAAGCTAACCAGCATTCTTTTCTTTTCTTTTTCTGTCACTCCGAGTCTGTCACTGGTCACGTCACACAACAGCAGCCCTGTCAAACCTCCACTGGTGCACGCCCTGTACCAGTAACCTTAAACCAGCACACATCGTCACGTTGTGTTGCCAGATATGAACACTGTTTTACATTTTGTTGAGTTTATTGTCGTATGCTTTCACAAATGGATCAGACTTTCTGAACTCGGCTCAGTTCAGCGCTACAGCTGCCTTCACTGCAGTTAACGTCTGGATTAACAGCTGCTGCGTTACATTTAAACTCCTGTACTACCAGGTGATGCTGCATCATACAACACTGAGCTACATGTGGGACTCCGGCGGTTCATATGAGGCAGAATCAAACCAACTGCTGGTCATAAAACCGTAAATAACTGGAAAGCCACGCAGATGAAAAAGAGATCTCCGGCCAAAGAGAGGGGCAACGTTGGCCATGGCAGCCCGCCCCTGCCGTGTCAATGTAGAGAAAACATTTCTTCGATCCCCGATCGGTACGTAACAGCCGATTCTGATCGAGTCGAAAACCATGTGATCGGGCCCAATTTATCATCACATGATCGGATCGGGACATCCGATCTAACATCCCAGGATGATGATTCCTCTTCCCAGTTTCTTCACACTCAGCTGCAAATTGCTTCAGTGAGAGTTGGAGATGGTGGTGATGGTTTCTTCTGAGGTCATAAAAACATAATTTATCAAAGTTTTTAACAGTTTTTCTCAGGTCCTTCAAACTTTAACATTCTGTTAGCTATTGTTCACACTTTCTTTCAGTATTTTCTTTAGATCGAAACAGTCTGACTCATTTTCAGTTTTACTTTCTATCTGGTGCTTTTCTTTGTAAATCTTTTGCTCAGGTTTTGGTATTGTTAAATAATTTTAGATTAGGTCTGTTGGATGGATAAAATCAGGCTTGTGAAAGTAATCTTTGGTGGAGATGCAAGTTAGACATGGTTTAAATTAGTTTCAACAGTAAAAATATACAAGATTATTCATAATAATCAGTTAGACGTTTCCCTGGCTGTGAGCTGGTTTGGTTTCAGGACTGTTGTCACTCCACACCAACGTATTTGGACTTTTCTCCACCGAGGTTTTTCATCCTGCTGCTGAGGATCTGAGAACTTCTTCCTCTGCGGTGAATAAACAACAAACCTGCGAGTTCTGCATAAACAGCCGCCTCACATGCATACATTCACAGCTCCGTGTCCGACATAAATCCTTGGGGCCTCCGGCTTTAACATATTCATTACCTTCGGCCCGCAGCTCATTTCCAAGTCGGCGGTGCTCAGCAGCGATGATGCTCGGCACCCGATGTCCGGGGCAGGACTCCCCGGGCCTGAGCGTGAATAAATTGACCAGGTCGTAGGAAAGTGTGTTGTAATGAGGGCAAGACTATGTCGGGCGAAGATCCCTGAACCCTCGCTGTGATCCACTGTACGCCGCTGGCTCTGATTTATGTGGCAGTTCAGACGGAGGTTTTATTTATTGCTGCATTTATGACTCTTTGTATTCAAATTCGTCGCATGACTGAATCAGCTCCTTCACACTGCTCTCTGATTCAGTTTTAATCCCTGAAATTGTGGTTTGATAAACACTGAAACAAAACTGATTACAGAAGATCAACATTCAATTACTATACCTGAAGTTCAGAGTTGTTCCAGTGTTGTACAATAAAACTTCATGGACTCAAATACACCACAAAAGAAAAAAAGAGATTAATTCAGTTCTTTTGTACAATTAGTCCAAGATTCTCAGGACTTCACATGCACTGTACAGGGAATTTATAATTATTAGGCAAATTAGTATTTTGACCACATCATCCTCTTTATGCAAGTTGTCTTACTCCAAGCTGTATAGGCCGAAAGCCTACAACCAATTAAGCATATCAGGTGATGTGCATCTCTGTGATGAGAAGGGGTGTGGTCTAATGACATCAACACCCTATATCAGGTTTATACATAATTATTAGGCAACTTTCTTTCCTTTGGCAAAATGGGTCAGAAGAGGGACTTGACAGGCTCTGAAAAGTAAAAACTAGTGAGATATCTTGCAGAGGGATGCAGCACTCTTAAAATTGCCAAGCTTCTGAAGTGTGATCATCCAAGAATCAAGCGTTTCATTCAAAATAGTCAACAGGGTCACAAGAAATGTGTGGAAAAACCAAGGCGCAAATTAACTGCCCATGAACTGAGAAAAGTCAGGCGTGCAGCTGCCAAGATGCCACTTGCCAGCAGTTTTGGCATATTTCAGAGCTGTAACATCACTGGAGTGCCCAAAAGCACAAGGTGTGCAATACTCAGAGACATGGCCAAGGTAAGAAAGGCTGAAACACGACCACCACTGAACAAGACACACAAGCTGAAATGTCAAGACTGGGCCAAGAAATATCTCAAGACTGATTTGTCTAAGGTTTTATGGACTGATGAAATGAGAGTGAGTCTTGATGGGCCAGATGGACGGGCCCGTGGCTGGAACGGTAAAGGGCAGAGAGCTTCAGTCCAACTCAGACGCCAGCAAGGTGGAGGTGGGGTACTGGTATGGGCTGGTATCATCAAAAATGAGCTTGTGGGGCCTTTTCAGGTTGAGGATGGAGTCAAGCTCAACTCCCAGTCCTACTGCCAGTTTCTGGAAGACACCTTCTTCAAGCAGTGGTACAGGAAGAAGTCTGCATCCTTCAAGAAAAACATGACTGTCATGCAGGACAATGCTCCATCACACGCATCCAAGTACTCCACAGCGTGGCTGGCAAGAAAGGGTCTAAAAGAAGAAAAACTAATGACATGGCCTCCTTGTTCACCTGATCTGAACCCCATAGAGAACCTGTGGTCCCTCATCAAATGTGAGATTTACAAGTAGGGAAAACAGTACACCTCTCTGATCAGTGTCTGGGAGGCTGTGGTTGCTGCTGCATGCAATGTTGATGGTGCACAGATCAAAACACTGACAGGATCCATGAATGGCAGGCTTTTGAATGTCCTTGCAAAGAAAGGTGGCTATATTGGTCACTGATTTGTTTCTGAATGTCAGAAATGTACAGTATATTTGTGAATGTTGAGCTGTTATATTGGTTTCCCTGGTGAAAATAAATAATTAAAATGGGTATATATTTGTTTATTGTTAAGTTGCCTAATAACTATGTTTGCCTAATAAACCTGATGTAGGGTGTTGGTGTAATTAGACCACACCCCTCGTGGGATGCCTGACCTGCTGCGTCCGGGGGCGGGGGATGGAGGGTGGGTGAGGTGGGGGAGGAACGTGCCGGGGGCTTGGAGCTCGTGGCTCCTTCCCCGGCCCGGGCTACCACCCAGGAGGCAAGGGTAAGAGTGAGGTGGGTGTGTGAGAACAAATGAATGAGAGTGTGAAAGAGGAAATTTGGGCTAAAAGAGGGAGGAGATGTGGGTAAGTGGTTGGAGGAAAGTGGGGATGGAGGAAGGAGGGGCATGCTGGTGAGTGTCTAGTAGGGATGGTCGTGAGGGGCTGAAGAAAGAAGGGTGGGAGTGTGTCAGGTCAGAGGGAAGAGTGGGGCTGGACATGAAAGGGGGATTGTATGGGGTATTGGGGGTATAAGGAGGTGGAGGCGTATGTGTGGGGTGGAGGGAGGGGTCGGTGCAGATGTGTGGGGGGAGTGCATGTGTGTGTTAGAGGGTATCAGGAGGTGGGGGTATGTGTGGAGGGTAGAGGGAGAAGAGTGTTGGGGGTGGAGGGAGGGAGTGAGTGTGGGTATGTATGGTCGGAGAGCGGAGTGGGTGCATGTGTGTGGAGGGAGTGCATGTGGGTGTTGGGGTATGTGTGTGGGGAGTGTGTGTGAGTGTGGGGGTGGTAGCAGTGGTAGCGCCCTGGTGTAAAGTGTGTGGGGCAGGGACATCGGGGTGGGGGCTGGCCTGTCCTGGGGGGGTGTCATCTGGGGGGTCCAGTCCTCCTGGGTTTTAGTTGGGCCGCCCGGGTCAGGTGGGGGGGGGGCTGCTCCTGCGCGCTTGGGCCCTGGGCCCGGCACTGTCCCTGCCCTGGGGGCAGCCGGCGCCCAGTGGGGTCAAGGCCCCCACACTGTGGGGGGCTCCGGCTGGGGCCACCTTTTGCCGCCCTTTGGGGGATGCATGTCCGTTCTTTGGGGGGGCGGCTGGGATCTGGGCCTCTGGGTGGCTGCTGGGGGCCTGGGTCGTGAGCCTTGCCGGCTTCCTCCTCCTTGCAGAAGACGAGGCTGCATCTGCATGACTGTATCACCACGGAGCACCCTTTATTATGCATGTTGACACTGTGACGCTGTTTCCCGTTGCGCTGACTAGGTTGTACCTCTTCTCTGCGTAGTTCTGCGTGTGTTTGTATGATCTGAGGATATTTAAGCCACCAAACGGGTCCTCCTGTAGGGGATTGCTTGTTTTGTTTTCCGACAGAGACCTTGGAATGTTGTTTAGGGATTTCTGTACAGATGCACCAGTGAACTGTGTAAGTGGATTCATGTTTTCTCTCCTCTCTCTCCCTCTCTCTCTTCCTCTCCCTCACTCCTTTCTCTCTGTTTCACTTTCTATCATTACCTCTGTTAACCTCTATTTCTCCCTTGTCAAGCCCAGCAGTATGGTATGGAATGCTGTTATAGACAAATGTTCAATTAATGAAATAAAATGAATAAACATGATATCAAGTGGAGCCTTATGTTCATAAAGCTCCGTTTGGTAAAGCAAAACTGTTCAACACAATAAAGCAATCGGATTTCCATTCTGCTTGCTATGATGGCTATGATGACAGGACAAGTAAAAAAAAAAGAAAAAAAAAGAGTTGCAAACATTGAAGAAACCAAAAAGGACATCTGGGTAGAGAAGATCGAAGTTGATGAGGATGTTAGTTTGAATGTAACATATGAAGTCTTTCAAAAAAGATACAGTCAAGGGGCATCTCCAAAAGAGGTGAATAACAGTTTCAGTTTCCTCATGACAAAAAGAGCAGCTACGATCAATGTCTTTGTGTAGAGATTGCTTTGCAGGGTAACATCTGTGAAGAAGTTTGAAACAGACATCCCGGAATTTGTTTGTGATGAGATATTTTGAAGATAATGTCCACACAGTAGTCCATTTAATGTCAGATACAAACTGTTTCCAGTAAGGAATAACATAAGGAACAGTAGCAATGTCTTTTTGAGGTAATTGCTTCTAATTTCTTTATTTCTCGAAGGAGAACCAGAAGTAAAACAGATTTTGCCCACAGCAGTCTCAAAAACTGAAAATGATAAATCACGCTGTTCTTCTATTGATGAAGGAACCCCACCCCTAAACAACATCAATACACATTGAAGAATAGCATCCATAACTATGGCAAATTCTTTAGGGGTCACTGGAATATGATAGGATGACAAAAATTCAGAATATGACATCAGCAACCCGTCCGGGTTGAAGAGTTGCTTGACATAAATAATATTATTGTTATACCAGTTTTTGAACAAAACAGATTTGTTCTTATATAGAATACAGTTATTATTCCAAATTTGAAATGTGTGGGAAGAGAATGAATGTTTATATACAAGAGACTAAGCAAGGAGCATTGTTTGTGGTAACTAGCTAACTTTAAGGGCAATTTCTCAATTTTAAAATTTGATTGTAAGACAAACGAAAGGCCACCAATTTTGGAGAATAAGGGCGCATTCAGAAAGCATAGTCCGCGAGTCTCGGTCCATTTGGGGACTCGGTTCGTTTGGGGGTGGGGGTGGTCTTCCGGACTGAGATCGCCTTCATGTTGCACTATTGCCAAACGAGCCAAGCGGGCCAAGAATGAGAATCTCAGGTGGCGCTGCTTTCGGATTCACCGTAGGCGAGGACAAGACGCACGTACAAGAAGGTTCTCACTACTTCTGTTTCCTCCACAAAGAGACATTATTCTTGAACGAGGAGCTGGATATGCTTTCATCAGATCAAATGTCGGTTAAAGCTTTTACTTCCTCGTAACTCCACGTCTGACCATGAGCCATCTTTATCAGTACTGCAGTCCCACACATGTGTTTGTTGTCATGGCGTTTACCCACGTTTGACCCACAATGCCAATGCAAGTTGTAGTCCACTTCCTGCCTTTGGTTCACTTGAATCGGACTGAGACCTGCGTTTGCAGGCGGACCAAGTCCGCTTGTTTGTTCCGGATCAGAGTCCGATTGCGCATTCACAACTCCCCTAACGAAGCGGACTTTCCGAGCAAACGGACTCTGATTCGAATCAAAAAAGCTTTGTGAATGCACCCTGAGTAGTTAGGAGTAAAATTCCATATGGAATTAGGGTCTAATAATAAAGACCTAATCCGGTTCATTTTAAAAGTACAATTTAAAGTGGTAAAATCTAAAAAGTTGAGTCCACCAGAGTTTATTGCATTTACAAGCACACTGTCTTTAATAAAATGGGTCTTGGTTTTCCAAACGAACCGATAAAGCATTTTATCAATGGCTTTACAAGTGGAGGCATTAACATTCAGAGAAAGCGCAGCATAAGTTAGTCTGGATAATCCTTCTGCTTTAGACAACAGAATTCTGCCTCTGCAGAATTCAACAGAATTCTAACCTGCAGGTCTCTTTGAAGCCAGTAGTTTTATTTTTTTCTAGCTTTATCAACAATAGGATCAAAGTTCATATTGCATCTGTCTTCTGTGTTTTTTTTAAATAATAACTCCAAGGTAAGCTACTTGTGAATTGACTGGAATATTGCATATGGAGGATTGAGAACGCATGTTTTAATTGGGAGGAGCTCACATTTATTAACATTAAGATTAAGGCCTGAAGCTTCTGAAAATATCTCGATGAGCTTGATAACAACAGGAATCTGTTCAGAATCACGCAAGAAAATTGTGGTGTCATCAGCCACTTGACTGATTTTAACTTCTCTGTCAGCAATTGTGATACCATATACATTATTATGAGAAATATAATTTGCCAGAAGTTGGGCTGCAATTAAGAAAAGATATGGAGAGACGGGGCATCCTTGGCGTAACCCCCTAGATAGATGAAATCTAGGAGTTGTCTCATATTTAAGTTTAGCTGTGCAATTTGCATTTATGTACAACGTTTTAATAGACTTAATGAATAATTGGCCAAATCCAATTTTTTCTAAGGCCTTGAAAATAAAACCGTCTTCTAAGGAATCGAACGCCTTATAAAAATCTAGAAACAAGACAAAACTATTTTCATTTATAAGGTCTGAGTAGTCCAGCATGTCCAGAATCAGCCTGATATTATTAGAAATTTGTCTGTCGCACATAAAGCCTGTCTGTGATTCATCAATTATGGTTGGTAAGGTTTTCTTAATTCTTTTTGCTAAAATCGTGGCCAGAATTTTATAGTCACTGTTGAGTAGACAAATAGGTCGCCAGTTCTCAACAAACAATTTCTCCTTATTGGGCTTAGGAATAAGGGTTATTACACCCTGTGTAAGAGTAGTTAGTAATTTACCTTTTTCAATGCTTTCAGAAAATATGCTAATAATGAATGGACTAAGTTCATTTTCAAAAGTTTTATAAAATTCACTAGACAATCCATCACTACCCAGAGATTTATTTTTAAGACACCTAATTGCTTTTTGTACTTCACTGAGAGTAAAGTTGGTATCACAAAATTTTTTATCAGCCTCTGAAATAGTTTTACAGTTAATAGATTTTAAAAATTGACACGTTAATTGTTCTGAAAAATTTGAGGTATAAAGTTTGTTGTAAAAGTTGGAGCAAAAGGAAGCTACTGTTTTAAAATCGGTTTTAATTTCATTATTAATTTTAAGAGAGTCTAAAGAGTTTTTAAGCTTTGATTTTTCAAGGCCAAAAAAGTGGGAAGAGCACTGCTCCCCTTCCTCCAACCATTTTGCTCGCAACCTAACAAAAGGTTTTTTATAAATTTCATCTAATTTATTTTGGCATTCACTAAGGCGAAGTAGTTCATCATCAGATAAACTCTTATCTGTATTAGATAAAGTTGCAATCTGAGGGCAGAGATTGACTTCTTCTTCTTTTCTGATCTTTACTAGATTACTGCTGTATGATCTCATGAATTTCCCAATGTCATATTTTAATAATTCCCAATAAAGGCTAAAAGAATTTTTTTTTACATGCCAGCGAGAAGAAATAAGGTTTTTAATAGTTTCTGTAACCTCAGCATGTGTAATAAGACTATTATTAATTTTCCAGATTGTAGCCCTGGGGAAGTTGACATTAGGGGAAAGCTCAATTGTAGAAACAGCCTTATGGTCAGAAAAGGGAGCTGCATGTGTATTCACATTTTAATTAATATGGTTAAGTTTGTTGGAAACTAGCCAATAATCTATACGAGACATTTTAGATTGATCTTTTGTGCTCCATGTAAATGATCTCAGATTAGGGAACTTTTGTCTAAAGACATCCATGATATCAAATTTCTCGATAAAGTCCTTCAAGTAACCATTAGTAGTGTATGAATTGCTAGATGGGCATCTGTCTAACTTGTTATCATATACCATGTTGAAATCACCACCAAACACTAAACTAGCATCAGGGTATTTTGGAAGCCAAGGGGAAATTTTTTCATCCAATTTTTCAAAAAGTTTTCTATTATCCAAAAGTGAGTTGTAACCATAAATATTAGATAATATCACCACACTTCTCGAAATAGTCAAGATCATGATAATAAAATGTCCTTCTGGGTCACTATATGAGTTTAGAATTTCACCAGAAAATCTGTCTTCAGTATCAAAACACCTGCCATTCTCTCAGAACAATGTGCCAACCATAACTCCTTACCCCATTGACTTTTCCAAAATGCCGTATCATCTTTAGTGCTGAATGAAGTAGAAATCACAATTAAATTGCTTAAGAAAAAAGAAGACAGCTTTCCGCTTTAAGTTACCTCTTAAACCCCTGGAATTAAATGTAACAAAAGAAAGAGACATAAAAATAGAACAAATCTTCAACAGAGAACAATAAAAAGTAAAAAGTCAGTAGAAAAGAGAACCTTACGTAATGAAAGACCTGTAACTCAAGCTCCACCAAACTTGGGAGAAATAATGGATAAGCCAAAGGCATTCAGCATATTAATTGACCTTTTATGTGTAGTTATTATGAACAGTTTTGTGAACAGGATTTTTTTTTTTTTTTAATATAATGAGGATAGTAAAACTAACAATGTAAACTCTTCCCTGAGTGTGGATTTATCACATGTGGTTAAGATGATCAGGGAGTCTTCTTGAAGACAGATGTGTAGTCGCTCACGATGAAGGCTGTGGGAAGATTTCAGCGCCGTTTAAGGCTCGTCCAGCGATGAAATAGGCTGCTTTCTCCCCTGTGCCCGAGCATCTTGTACCTGTGGCCACAGAATACGTTGTTTCTCCCGGTCCTCGGTGGTGAGATCCTCGGCGAAGCGCAGGAGGTTGCTCTTTAGGAAAGCCGACTGCTTGGCTGTTTTCCACACTAGATCTCTCAGAGAGCGGGATGAAATTCTGATGATGATGTTGCGCGGAGTCCTCTTGGAGTGGTCCCGTTTTCCAAGCCGGTGTGCAATCCAAGCCCTCTGCGACTCCCACCTTCTCATTAGCCACGGTTTTCTGACAGATGTCTATGACTTTGATCTTAACATTCTCCATTTCGCTTTCAGGGACCCCAGCCAGCCTTAGATTCCACCTCCGAGAGTAGCGCTCTAGATCCGCAATGCGTGATCCGCAGCTCAACACCCGATTCTCCTCCATTTTAGTTTTAGCGTCAACTTCTTTCAGCTTTACTTTCATATCTCTCACCTCCTCTGGCACAAAGTCAATAGTTTTCTTAAGTCCTTTGATTTTCATGGTTACCATTTTTTCGAGTGACATAACAGTAGTCGTAGGCACTTTATTTTTGTTTTTTTTAAACTACATGATGTTTATTGCACTGCTTTAACTGTTCAATACAGTTTTGATCAATTTGTTTAGTTATGATTTCACCCTTTTGGCATGAATGTTTAAAATCAGCAAATATTAATGCAGTTTGAACAGTAATGTTTAATGTAGACACAGAATCATCTTATGAATGTTATTATATGCATCAAAGCATTAATTCAAGGCTAAGGTAAAATATCAATATATGTAATGTGTATTGTGACATACCATAAAAATATTGGGATACCAGTGGGTGGCAGTAATGCACCTACTCGTTGCATGTCAACCACTGTCTTTGGTGCCAATTTGGACTCATTATTACTCCACTGCATCTCAGTCACATCTTTAAAAACATAGAGCTTATCCGATTAATCGATTAGTCTGTCGATTACAAGGGTAGATTAATCAACTAGTAAAATAATCGCTAGCTGCAGCTCTACTCTAAATTGCCCCTAGGTATGAATGTGAGTGTAAATGGTTGTCTGTCTCTCTGTGTTGGCCCTGCAACAGACTTGCGACCTGTCCAGGGTGTACCCCGCCTCTCGCCTGATAAAAGCTGGGATAGGCTCCAGCAACCCCCGCAACCCTGAACTGGATAAGCGGTACAGAAAATGACTGACATGATGACAGAACAAACAAAATTTTCTTGATAAGATTTCTTGAAATACGATGCATTGCCTTTAAACAAGTAATTATATCTCACTGAAATGTTTCTCTTTAGGTAATTTTGTCTTATTTTAAGTAAGATTTGAGTTTTTGCAGTGTAGAAATGTGTTTCTATCTTGTTTCCATGGCCCACTAACATTCCTGTAGTCATCACAGCCCTGCAGAGTCTTGAGGATGAGAAACCACACTTTACAACTTTTTAAAAATGTATTTTCTGGAACACTGCCTCACTACAGCTTTGCACACAGCATCACTCGACAGCAACTGGATATCAACACATGGGCCTTTTGTGAACACAAGATTGTAACAATATGCTACAACTCCTTCCCACACACTGATAATCCATGGCCGTGCAAGGATTTAAGCATGTTACAATAACAACTTATCAGTTAAACCAGTAAAAACTTGTTCCCACACTGCAAAAACTCAAATCTTACCAAGTATATTTTTCTAATTTCTACTCAAAATATCTCATCAAACTCAATATAAGACATAATCACCTAAAAAGAAACATTTCAGTGAGATAAAGGAACTTGTTTTAAGGAGCTACATCTTATTTCAAGAAATCTTATAAGGAAAATTTTGCTTGTTCTATTGGTAGAATTTTTTTGCTTATTACAAGCAAAAAAAAAAAAAAAAAAAAAAAAGAAAGAAAAGAAAAGAAAATTTTGACTCCCATCTACACCAAAAAATAATTGGTTCAAAACACTCAACTCATTAAAAACACAGTTTTATTGGAAAAAAATCAACAAAAAAAACAGAATTTCACTCTCAACCTTATAGAATCAGAAATGTCACGGCGGCCTTGAGGCTCCAAACTTCAATTATTACTTCCTCACAAATCAACTTCAGTATCTAGTCAAATGGATCCATGAACATAATCATACTTGCACATGGCTGGAACTGGGACATCACTGTCAAAATATCTCAGTTTTGGAAAACTAATCAAATCACTGAATCATCACTCGCACCACATAAGTTCACCCCCATATGGCACAACCCGACCTTTAAATAACAAAGCAAACCCATTTACTTCTCCACATGGGAACAAAAGGGTTCCACATGGGAACTCACCTCCACCACCTGTTCATAGATGACAATTCATACCATTCCACACACTGACACAAACATAAGTAATCAACAAAAATCAATTTCTTCAATACCAACAACTAAAGTTAAGAATTAAAGAAAAGATTCACCAAAATCAACAATTATAACAAATTACTCTCTCAATTATACATACTTATTTCTAACCTCACAACTCTAATAACACTCCCAACATCCAAGTGGGAAGACAGTCTGGCTCTCTCTCCCAACCCTGAATTCTGGATACAAATTTACAAAACATGTTCTCCATGACCACCAACACCAACCCACAGCTTATACAATATAAAACCATTCACAGAACTCATTTAACTCAGAGGAAAATGTTTAAAATGGGACTGGCCACCTCAGACATCTGTTCACAGTGCAATTCTGGACACACAGACACCCACCTTCACACATTTTGGCACTTTCAACCAGTTCACGCTTTATGGAAAGTCACAGAAACTCTCTCCACTATTCTGAGCTTCAGAGTCCCAGCATCACCATCACTCTGTCTCCTTGGCAATATTTCCACATTAACCATCCCATCCAAATTCAGGAATCCTTTACTTATTTCTCCAACTGTCACTAAGAAAGTAGTCCTCCAGAACTGGAAATCAAGAAACGCATGTCACATCAACCACTGGATAAACTTTTTTTCAGAATACATATATGGATAAACATAATGCTCAAACTAAGAACTATACTGTATGTCCGCCTTTCAAGAAAACTGGAATCCCTTCACATCCTTTCTTAATCAAACCCAAATATAACTTTCAAACTGTGTATAATCCAAACATTACTGCCCCCCCTCGAAAAAAAAAAAAAAAAAAAGTTACAGATCCCTACCCACACATTTGTGGCGAGCCAAAAAAAAAAAAAGCGTTTCTAAACAGGATTACCAACTCTGGCTTTAAAGGCAGGGTGGGTGATGTTTTCCAGGAGCATTTTTCACTATATGGCTGAAAGTCTTCTTTAAACCCTGATTGCAGCCAATTAATTAAATGTTCTGACACAAAAATTAAAAATATTAATCACCTGTGGAACGTACAGCCCTGGAAAAACTTTATTGGATGGGGTTTCGAACGGCCCATACTGATTGATTAAGTGATTCTTATGCCCATCAAATTTGACTGCTGTTTGTTGGACACCCACCATCCTCACGCGCGTGCTTGCGCTCGCATGTTTGCCGTGAGCATCTCAGTGAAGATGAACCGAGACAACATGGCCGCTTGCTGCTCTCATCTATTTGCTCTTAAAAAGAAAAAACGGATGAGGATCAAGTCATGGAGGTGTTGGTGTTTGCAGTGAGGATGATTTGAAATGAAATGAAATGAAAAAATGAAATGAAAAATACTTTATTCATCCCCGAAGGGAAATTCAGTATTGTAAAAGCTCACTTTTTTTTTTTTTTGATTTACACCACTGGCTCAGTCCAGCCAGCCAATATTTTTCTTCCCCTGCTGGTTCTCTGGTTCTGCAGGTTCCTATCCAACTAACAAACCTTGTCTTTCTCTCTTTGTTGTTTATTCTTTCTTCTTTTTTTGAAAGCTTTGGCTCATTTCTGCAGCAGAATTCACCTCACTAGTTAAAAGCAGAACCTGTGCTGACATGCAGAGGAACCAGCAGCTTCACTTCATGACTCCTCTGACTGACAGCAAGATCCACCAATCAGCTCTGCCAGGACGTGATGTAACACATCCAGGTGATACGTTAGCGAAGTTCTCAGCGGTGTCTGTGAGACCTCCACCCTGTGGAGGGATGAGTCACTGCTAGAACTCACACCGAGGTCCAAGACTGCAGATAAAAGCATTCAGTGTGTGCGAGTGTGTTCTGCTCAGTCACTCAGCATGAAACCACCATGAGCACGCTCAGATGGACGTGTGCCAGACTAATGAGTGGGTGGGGGCGATGATGATGGGTGTGAGTGTGTTGAGGGGGGCAGGAACCTGCAGGCTTGTGTCTGACCTTGGGCTGTACAACCCGTTAACACTCAGTATGTCAAACATGAACGCTCCTGGTGTGATTTCAGGTCTTTCTGTTCCGGTTGGTGGCGGGTCGTCCTCGTGTCTGTGCAAGGAGAAGACGAGGAGGAAGAGGAGGAGGAGGTGTGGGTGAGGTGGAGGATGGGTAGGTGAAAACTTCTCCAACCACCCCCCCCTCTATCCAAACCCCTCAGATCCCTGAGCTCTCCCTCTTCATCCCTCCATCCAAGCCCCCTGCACTCAGCATCTGCTCAGAGGATGAATAAATGAAGCGCTCCCTCCCCCCCCCCCCCCACCCCCCCGACTGACAGAGGCCCGTCTTAATTGTGGCTGAAAGCCGGCTTTTCTCCCCACTAATTAGCAGATTGTGGCGTTAAATGATTCAAAAAGTCAGGGCTCATACGGCCGCTGCCGATCATCACTTATTCAGGCGGCGAGCGGCGCTTTGTGCAACACCGGCGCCCGAGGTAAATGAATTTACTCCAATTAGCAGCCGCTGTCAGCACGCATCATCGTCTCCATCTTCAGGACACGTCTTTAAAAAGTAATGTTCTTATTTTGTCCTCTGGTTTTGTTACATCTGATGTTCGCTGGAGGGGAACGGAGCAAGCATAAAGAGACCGCAGGAAGTCTCGCGCACACACACACCGTCAGGGATGAGGGCCAGCTCGGGATGCCAGCGGAGGAGGAAGAGGAGGAGGAATCTGTTCCTCTGGCTGAGTCTCTGCAGGCGTCTCCTGCAGGAACACAGATGTAGGACGAAGATGAGGAAGCTGCACTGATCACAGACGTTCACCTGCACAGGTGGAAATCCAGAGCTGTCCTTTAGCGTCACGTTCAGGTTCCGACACAGTTAGAAAAAAAGAACTCTTATCTCAATTTTGCCAGTTAAATGAGCAATGGGCAAATTAGCAAAAGAAACCTCAGTTGCCAAAAAACTGTACAGTTAAGTTTCTGTTTAAATTCAGCTTCGATGGTCGAATTATGTTTTGTGAGAAATTTAAAACAGAACTGGTGTTGTAGATAAAAGTAGATCTTAGATGTCCTGCAAGTCTTCTGCAAAAAGCAAATACTGTAAAAGGATAATTTTTAAAAAAAACTTTCAGGAATTTTCTTTTCTCCTCATCAGGGCTGAACACATGACAGAAATTCAATTGATTTCATTGATTTCATTTATTGCATCATAGCAGTATTGAATTGAATTGAATTCAACTTTATTTGGATAGCGTCGATTCATGACAATGTCACCTCAGGGCGCTTAACAGATCTTAATCTTCACTTGACCCGGTCCAATCCCCCATCCTGAGCAAGCACCAGGTGGCGGCGACAGTGGGAAGGAAAACAGCCTTTTAGCAGGGAGGAAAAACCTCCGGCAGAACCCGGCTCAGGTAGGGCGGCCATCTGCCTCGACTGGCTGGGGTGGAGAAGACAGAAAGAGAGACTAACAGATACTGCAACTTTTATCCAGCCAGACCTGCTGAGAGAGGAGAAACACAGTTAATGATGCAATGCTGTCACAAGTTTCTACATGAAGAAGCAAAGATGAGTGGGAACGGAAGAGCCCAGTGCATCATGAACGTCCTGCAGCCATTTAAACCTATAGCAGCTTAACTAAGGGATGGCTAACCATCCCTAACTCTAAGACTTATCAAAAATGAAGGTTTTAAGCCTAATCTTAGGTAGAGGGTGTCTGCCTCCCAAACCTGAATTGGTAGTTGGTTCCACAATAGGGGGGCCTGATAGCCAAATGCTCTGGATGCCATTCTATTCTTATACCCCTTTCCCACTGGCCAAAACACCCGTTTTAACCCGTGAACAGTCGGCTTTTAGTGGCAGTGGGAATGACTCATCGACCCGCTTCAACCCACGTCAAACGACTCGGCAAGCGACGCGGGTCAAGATCGCTTTCAAGCGGTTGGCTCCGATCGGCATTCAGTGGGAAAACCAGACCCGGGTTGGCCTGCGAATTTACACGACGACGTTGAGCGCAACGTGCGTACGTCACAACATCGCGCCAGTCGCGTGTGATATAACACGCCAAAACAACGCCAGCGTGATGGCGTCACCAGACACGCAGCGGTGGGATCAGAGGACACGCAGCTGCCAGCAGGTGATCAAACCCGGCTTTTTTTGTCAATGGAAAAGGAGCCTAATGCCGATTATGAAGAGGTCGACGCACGTTTGAAAAACCCATGAAAACCCGCTAATTTCAGTGGGAAAACGGCTTTACTGTATGTTCAGACCAAAGGTGACAAAAGCAGCAAGGATGCCGGAAGTTAATACATTTTCAATGAGAGTCAGACGTCCTGGGCGACGAGAGCGTCTGCCGCCGTCTGCCGCGCGTCCTGGGCGACAAAAGCGGCTAAAGCGTCCAAAGCGGCACCAGATAAGAAGTTGAACTTTGGTTAACTTTATGCTAATTAGCTATGACGCGGTTCAGCGGCAAAAGGCGGCAGCCAATCAGAGTAGAGGTGTCCTTCTATTGAGCAGCCCCAAAGAACAACGCATGTGGCTTTGGTTCCGACAACAACACACTTGTTCTGTCGATGCCGAGAGGCTGATTACCTGTTCAGGTCCATCCCTGGTAATGTACTTCTTTTTTGGCTACCGGGACTTAAAAAGAAAAGAAAAAACCTCCTGGACGTTCAACATGAAGTCCCGCTGGAATCGTCTCTCCCCTTTCCCCGTTCTTCCAAAACGTTTTTCGCCTCCTGCTCCTGGCTATTTTTCTTTTATTTAGAACACACGCACGCACGCACGTGCGCTCTCCTCACTTTGTCTTGGCTGCAGCATATGCGGTGTCTCCGCTTGTCTTTTGTTTCGTGTCATACAGGACTTCGTTCCTGTGCAGTGTTTTATGCATTTCTGTGATAAACTTATAAACCAAAAAGTATCTGAAATCATTTTCAACATGTGTTAAAACGCACCATCTCTGCATAATTATGAGAAAGTGACCGGGATGCACGCGCACGCTCTCCTCATATTGCGTACAGCTTGTGAATTTGTGTTGAGTTTGTGTGCAGTGAGTTTAAATGTCAGTGTTGGGCAGCGTGGAGAAAATAATGTGAAGTTGTTCTACACTAAATGAAGCCGCTTCACCAAACTAGCAGACGAACTGTGGCTGGATTAATTCTACCGGGCTGAATGGGCTGGATGATGCACGGAGATTCTTCCTTTTTTTCTCTAAACAAAGATCACAGAAACAACAGCGCGCGCATTGTTGACTCCGTCTTTTCTCTATTCCAAAGTTTGAAGCTGTGTTCTGAGTTTATTGTCATTACTGCTTTTTTGTTTCAGCCATATTTGAGTGTATTTCAAAGTTATAAAAGTTTGATGATGCTGTGGTGGATAAATCATAACGCCACTTGTTTGTTTTATGCAGAAAACAACTCAATCCGCTTGTGACTAAATAGAAAAACATTTTAATTTATGTTAATGCTCTGTGATTTTTCTCAACCTGTATTTAATGACCACACAAAATGTCCTGCAGCTCTGCTCTGCTTTAACTGAGTGGGACGTGAGCAACGGCAACGCCGCTGTCCAGAAGTCGCTGTGCGGCTCCCTTAAATGACCAGTGCGATTTAACTTTGACATCAGTCACGTGAAGAGCGACCAAAGCGGCAAACATATCTTGCCGCTTTGGAAGCTGTCCTGTTTGTCGCCCAGCCTCGGGCGTCTATGCCGCTTTTGTCGCCTTTGGTCTGAACGTAGTTAGAGACTCTTGGAACGACCAGAAGACCTGCAGTCTGAGAGCGAAGTGCTTTGCTTGGAATAGATGGAACTATAGCCACTTTCAGACTTGCACTGGAAAGCGGTAATATTGCGGACTCTGTCCTTTATAACGCCTGCATTCAGACATGCGTTCCGGTTTTTTACCTCGGATATGTAGCGGACATGTACCGGCTGGACTCCATGTCATAAGAATGGAAATGTTGCGGCACGTCGTTTTGGCTGAACGCACAAGAAAATGTTCCGGACAGAGTTGAAGGGAGAGTGGGGCTGTGCTGACTTTTCCACAACATATCCTGATGTCTGAAAGCGCCTGGGACACGATCAGTCTGCAAGGAAGTGTCATGTTTGAAAAGACGAGTCAGTTTAAAGTCAGGGTAGACGATGTTTTCCAGGAGCATTTTTTACTATACTGCTTAAAATCTCCTTTACACCCCAATTGCAGACAATTAATTAAATGCTCTGGCATAAAAATTTAAAAATTTAGTCACCTGTGGAATGGACAGGACTGAAAAAACCCAATCCAATTGTCTTGAACGGCCCGTTCTTATTGATTCAATGAAGGTATGTTTATCAAACTCAAGGGCCCCCCCACCCGCCCGCCGTGCCCGTGCTCGCTCACTCGCAACTCGCTGTGAATGCTCGCTGCCGTTAGGCTGTCTATGTAGCTGTATGCTCTTTCTCGGTGGTAAGTTCCCACTAATTCTGTTTTGTACGCTTTCAATCAATCAATCAGAGATACTTTATTGATCCCCAAGGGGAAATTCATGTTTCAGTACAACCCGTCCAAGACACACAAACAAAAACATAACAAGACAGGATCAGGCAGACCGTGGTCATGCAGGCCCTCGCAGGGCGCACCTTTGCAGAGAAAAACTATAACATGAGGAAAGGTTGGTAGGTGGTAAAAAAAAGAGGTCTCCAACCTCTCCACGTACACAGGTGAAGAACTTGGAGACAAAAAAAAGACACACCAATACAGATAAGCACGAACTCAGGCAATCACAACATGAAAGACATGTGGTGGGCAGGCAGGGAGGCAATTCCCTCCAAACAGCAGAGCGAGGATGCGCTCAGGCACCCTGCCAGCTCAGTCTGTCCAGAAGGGCAGGAAAAAAGAAGGAACGACTGAGGCGCTGAATCATCAGGAGTGTGTGCAGTGATCTTGTGTGTCAGTGGGTGCGTGCGCGTGTACGCGAGGCTGTGAACCAGCCCGGGTTCACACCCAGTCTCTGTCCACAGATGTTACTGTGGCCTTGGGGGTGCTGGCCAGGTGGTCCACCGTCCTGTGAGAGATGTGCGGGGGAGGGAACAGGGAGGGATGCTGAGAGTCCATTCGCAGAAACTTTCTCAGGGGTTTGTAGAGAGTGCCCGTGTTAACCTAAACAAACAGGCCCTCTCTCAAGGGCGCCAGATTAGATAGCAGAAGATGTTTTGTGACAGGTCAGACTGTCCTGAGTCCTTCAACAGGTCTCCATGGCAGCATCAATCAGCCGAATCAGGGGGTCAGTTTTCCAGGAGCCGTGCCAACTTCTCCACAGATGTACCCACTTTGCGGATGAGGTTCGGAACCGTAGCCAGCGTGCCAAGCTGGACCTGAATGGCATCTAGCTTGCGATGGAGCTCGTGCAACGCCAGTGTCTGAGTGTTGATAGCACGACTCATCCCCACACAAACGTCAGGCAGCGTGCCAGTAGCTGCCAGCAGCCCTCCAAGTTTGCAATAGACCAGGAAAATGCCCACACCAATCAGCAGGAACCCGGCTATCATAAATCCAAATAGGTACAGATCTTTAACATCCTCGACGGACAACATCGACAGACACATGATCATCCATTTGCCCCAATCCATTCCATTTGTCAATCACATATCCAGCAGGATGCGTACCATCAGGGCAAGGAGCGTTACCCCGTCCCGCTCTTCGGGTGTAAAATATTTGATCAATTGCATTGAGAGACCAGTTGACCAAATCCATCGTTGTTGTTGTTGGGATTCAGAAAGTGATGCAGACAGAGGCTCAGAGAGTCGACCGGACAGTTAGAGCAGCAGGTAAAATAAGGGATGGAGAGAGCAGAAGAAAAAGCATCCGCCTCCATCGGGAGTATATTCCAAGTATATTTTGGGTGAGCTGGTCTAAGTTTATGTAAAATGCCAATAATGCATCACTAAAATGCAGCAAACTGCGGTTGTTTTAACATTGCTACGACCAGATACTTCACGTTGTCGGTTGTACAAAACACGTCTGAAGAAGGCTTATTATGTCTCCCCCAGGTAAACAGGCGACAACCTGTCGTCCTCAGCCAATGTTCCGTCCATCTTCGTGTTTGTCTGCGATCCAGAGAAAAGAAGGACCAGGGAAGATCTGGAAACATTTGCAAGAAGACAACAAGCTAACGAGAGTTTTCAGTACTCAGTACAAATAAAAAACTTACAGACTTTTATTTTCCTTTGTGGTGTCAATAAACTAAACATAAAGCAGCAGTGTTTCCTCTCAGTTATTGTAACGTTAGCTAATAAATATAATGTCGGGACGTCCCTAATGTTTACATGGTGTTAACGTTCTTTGGGGCTCATGTTCCTCAATGCATGTCTGAAAGCAGCTTATGCGATCTCTAATATATAATGGAGCTTGGTCATGGAGAGCTTCATATGTGAGAAGAAGAATTTTAAATTCTATCCTGGATTTAACAGGAAGCCAATGAAGAGGAGCTAGAACTGGAGAAATACTATCTCTCCTGCTGGTTCTTGTCAGAACCCTCACTGCAGCATTCTGGATCATCTGGAGACTTTTCAAATAATCATCTTCTATAATAAATAACTTTTTATTTTCAACTGTACCTTTAATGTTTGCAAAACAAGAATGAAAGCAGACCTGGAGCTCTGGGCGATCGAGTCCCAGTGGGCAAGCCCCACCTATTGATAAGGCCCTCCCATCCAGGAACTAGCATTTTTATTTTATTTTGTATCACTTTCATTTATTTACCAGCTATTCTATTGTGTTTCTAAATCTTTCGAATTATAATCAGTTCCTGTTTGTAGGCTCTCGAGATATTTGCAAGTTGTGTGTATCAAATCTACATATGTGGGTATTTAACAGAGGTGTCAACATCTACACGTGTAAATGGGTACAGGGAAAACAAATCCTAACCGTTTAAAAAATCAGTAACCATGTACATGTTCTTTCCTCCTCCTCCTACTCCTCGTTCATTTCTCACCAATACATATATTATTTTTAGGGGAGATGATGTTGCCTGGAAGCTTCAGATAATAACATTACCATTCTAAACACTTAAATATTCCCGCTAGTGCAGTTATCCACATAATAGACGCATGGGGCGCAATGTTTTGCTGATATAAAAAAAACAGTAGCCACAGCCAGTATTGCGTCACTCCAAGTTGACTCGGGAACGTGATGGCGGCAAACAACCAGCGGAGCACCATGTGGTGCCAGTGGAAATATTCCTGAGTGTATAGTCCATGTCAGGCAACGCTGGCTTACAACAGCAGCACAGGAACCATGTGAAACCACCTGTGATGGAAACACCCGAACATTGGGAGAGGCCTTTTGCATGTGAAGTCAAGCTCTTCAGTGGAACACCGGCTCTGCCATGACGGATGAAAAAACAACGTTAACATCCATTCAGCTAATTGAAAACCAGAGTTGGTAGCCAATATTTTTAGCTTTTATTTTGCTGTTAATTTACTGAAAAAACAAATGAATGGTAACTGTGTGCTGCGCAGTCAATTGCACAAACAAATGAGGATGTAAACCAAACTTGGCATTTTATTGTTTATCCTTGATGAGGACAGAAGACGGCGATGTTGGCGTAGCACCCTGTCCCGGCGACCCAGCTAGAGACAACAAAATGGTTACCATCAAGACTTTTGTAGGCTTTAAAGTGGAAATGCAACGGTCAACCAACCTAACTTTATTTACCAGACTGAGTCCTGGTCTTATAATTATATACCAAACGTGAAAAATATAAGCATGAAAAAGAAAAACGTTGCAAAGTTTTATGTTTTTAGGAAAAGAGCACTGCCATCTTGCAGTACTCTAAGATCTGACGTCACCGGGTTGGTTTCCCCTCTGACTCTGCATTAAATCAACAGGAATAAGCAGCTACGCTGCACTATGATTAACAAGCTGGAACATTTTTAGAAGATTAATATGATGGAAAGCGAAGCTGGGAGGCCAGTCCAGCATCCAGATCCTGTTGCCGATGCTTTCCAGCCATTACACTGAGTGACTGAGGAGGAGAAGTCGGTGTTGGTGTCCGGAGGGGCGGCTTGGCAGCACCTGTAGGAGTGGCTGATGTTCAGCGATGATGGAGGCTGTCTGCTGTCAGGAGGTCTACGAGGACCAGGTCATGCGTGGAGGATTTTGTATAACAATTTGAATTACACGTATGGACTATTGTACCGGTAGGAGGACATTTTGGAGGCGGTGCTGTCCCTGAAGGAGATCCTAGCGGAGACACGGGCACATCTGGTAACCAGCAGGTAGGCTAACTAAGCTAACGGTAGGCTAACTAAGCTAACGGTAGTAACCGGTGGTTTAATGTAAAATACAGACATTGACATTGATACGATGGGAAAGACGCAAAGCATCCAGGCTGCAGGATGATGAGGGAGAGTGTTGGTAGAACCAGACCCCGCTGTGGAAAACGGGGGGTCCCGGTTAGAAAGTTTTTGTGACAGTTATTTCATATCAACCTGCTCCAGAGCTCTTCTGTTCATTATCAGGCTGTGGGGAGGGTTTATGAGTGTTGCAGTTTGACATGTGTTTAATAAGCGGCTCAAAGAGAAATAGAGGCGGAGAGCTACGTACTGATGTTGGGACAGACTGATGCTGCAGACCCGCCGGTGAGTGGAGCTAAGCTTGTATAAAGGGATATTAAAACACTCAGAGCAGCTGCAGGCTTTTGTCTGCAGACCTCTAGCTTACCAGACTACAAGTCTTCTGATCATTTTCCTAAATTTCTCTAGAAAATTCTCACCTCATGATCTGGAGTCAGCGAGGTTCCCTTTTCAGAGCCGCCAGCAGCAGCAGGACCGGTTTCTGGTTCAGATGGAGGTTGTTAACTGCTCTGTCTTCAGCCTAAATTCTGGAAAACTTGCTTTTAGACCCAGGATAAATACAGCAGTGGTCCCCCTTTAGTCTTTTCTTCTCCTTTGGCTCACCAGTCTCCGTCATTCAGCTGTTATCTTTATCATTGTGGACCGGACCAGAGGACTCTCATTCAGGACCGCAGGACTAACCAACCCAGTGACGTCAGAGCTTAGAGAACTGCAAGATGGCCGCGCCTTTTCCTTAAAAACATAAAACTTTGCAACGATTGGTATATAATTATTGATAAGACCAGGAATCAGTCTAGTGAATAAAGTTAGGTTGGTTGAGCGTTGCATTTCGACTTTAAAGACACACAACACAACACAACTTTTAGACTATAAAATTTTGTGTTTCTGACTCATTTTGACGGCACATCAACGTTCATTATGCACATTTTTGAGCTGTCACTGCCCAGCGGCTTCCCGAGACTCAGAAACAGCACTGCGTAACTTTTGCATCTGGGGCGTGACGTTGCAGCCGACTATTTTTTGCTCACCGCGTCACGTACTAGCAAACGGATATGAACCAGACACAACAGGTGTTTTGAACATGCACCATGGTGGATTTGGCAAAAAAACGCAAGGAAACATTACCGAAGAAAGAGAGGAAAAGAAAGACAGGAAGGGACAGAACAAGAGTCAAGATAAAACTGTCTTTACGAGGCTGGTGTGAGTTCACAGTACAGGTACGATGCAAGATGGATGCTCATTTAGCTGTTGCGTCACTGAGAAAACTGCTAAAAGTTCTGTTGTGGGTCTTTAAGTCTGTTCCAGTGTCAGGAGATACACTGTTTATGACATAATGGTATAAATGATGGGTCGTGAATTCAGACAAAATTGGCAATCTACAGATGCGGGCATGAAAAAGTTCTACCCTTTTCTGCCAGAAGTGGTGCAGTAATAGTGCACTATTACTGCACTATCACTGGCTCAACAATTTGTCCCGCGAATAAGTCATCACGCACGGTGTCCAAACTCGGCGTGCGGAAACGTCCTTGTTCCGGGCGTTCATTTATGCTCTGAAATTTTTTCCCCTGGGCACACTCTTTGCGATTGAATTAGCAGACAAGTTGCTGGTAAGTGGCTGGTAGTCAGCAGAAAGGGGAACTTTTTCATGCCTGCATCTGTAAACAGATCAATTACTGTAACACAGGAGGAGGGAGAAGGTAAGGGTCAGTTTCTAAGCTAGTTATTTTTAGCTAGCCCCGACTAGATGTCCCACTTCCACTGAAAAATTATTGTGACTTGCACTTGTAGCAGCCGTGGTCATATTCTCAAAACAAGTTGGAAAACTCAGTAAAAACAATCCCAGTCACTAATTTGTCCTTCCTTTCAATGCTCCCATCGTTCACTTCTGTGGTCCATCATCACGGTCCCGCGCTACATCAGCTAACGTGATGTAGCTGAAAAAAATCATAAATTTCCACCGTGTAACCGGGTTAGGTCGGTTTGAAGTCCTGTTTACATATGAAGAAAAAAATTGTACATGTTGACACTCCTAGTATTTCATAACAAAATCACAAAATGACGGAAGCCCATGATGTTTTGACAGTTACTGCAAAATTTGGCGCAAAGTCTTTGACTAGCTGTAGCGAAGAGTAGACTAACAGTAGGGTCACTTTTGGGTCACATGGACACTTTTGTCACTATAAAAACGTCTGGATAAGTTGTCAGAACGGAACGGTTGGAAGAGGCCGTCTGCATGGTTGTAAAGTCCGGAACGTTTGATGCAGGGGGGTTGGATCTCTGGCAGCGGTTGTTTGTCTCTCGCCGGAGCTCCCTGCCGACGCTTCTCTAAAAGTGAGACACACAGGACATGTTTCTCGGAACTTCATGCTGGCTCTCTCAGTCAGCATGCTCTGCTGCACTGACAAGGGGCCATTCTTTATATAAACATTTAAAAAAGAACATTAACACAAACGTCAACTACGACGCATGTACGTGCATAGATTGTCTATTAGTGACAGACATTACACTCTACCAGGTGGTGACGCCACCAGCTGGACTGGAGTTTTGCCGTCTCTTTCTACTTGCATCACAGTGTGATGACAACAGTTTCGTCCTCAAAACGTTTCAGAAAACAACCATGAGACCGCACAGAGTTGTCGGACCCCTGCTGTGAGAATCCAGATCGTTCAAGTCTAGTTCGTTTGAGGAAACCCATGAGACCGTGCCCTAAGGCCTTTTGACAACTGACATAAGAAAATGGTTCAACAATAACATGAAATGAAGATGTGTCAGGCGTCACATTGTAAGCATCGACCACTTCCAGCCACTTGGATGATCCCATCAGTGTGAGGAGACCTAGCAAGGTGCATGTGCCCGCCTTTGCCTCTGCCTCCGGCAGCATTGTCTACAGCTGGATTAACTCAGTCTGACTCATCCTTTCGAAGTGCAATCCGTCACAATTACATCTTTACAGACAGTATTTTCGTATGCCAGGTTTTTATCAGCTCCTGGTGTTTCCTAGAGTTTTACAGAGTGGATTTAAGTTGCACAACATTAAACAGGACCAGTTTGATTGAGCTGACCTTCCTCTAAGATGAACTTGCAGAGCACCTGTACAGGTTATACTTGTAGTACATTCCAGTTGTCTCGGAACTCATTTTTCCAAGGAAGTGTGTCCGGTATAATTGTTGTGTTTATTAAACTTCTTTATCAAATATTTTCTGTTCGTAAGTTTCAAGTGCAAACAGCACCGAGTTGTTCTTAATGAATTTTACGGTCTCGTGGCGGTCTTTTTTTTCTTTAAAACACAGCGTGACCTTGTTTTTTATTAAAGGCGCTGTACCTGATTTTGCACATTTTTGAACCATGAGCGAGGTGAACAGTGTAGTTTAAACTGTAAGCCCCACCCCTAACTGTTTCTCCTAGTGAGAAGCGCTCCTTCGGTTCTTTTTCTCTCCTTCCAATGGACTACGTATATGCACGACTCCACTACTTCCTGAACTTCAGACAGCACCTTTGCTTCCTGTCTGTCATGACTGGACAAACTGATTAACCCAGGTGTCTCTGACCTCAGTAACTGGCCAGACACACCTGGACTAATTATTTTGTCTACTCACGAAAGACAGTAAGCAAAGGTGCTGTCTGAAGTTCAGGAAGTCGTGGAGTCATGCATATAGCCCATTGACATGCATGAAATAACGTGCACAACATCATAATCGTGCACAAACTCGTGCAAGAAAACTTGCAGCCTCCAGTGAATTTACTGTTTTGGTTGCTGTAAATGGCTGCTGTAGAATGAACTCCATTGGCATGAGAAGAGCGTCATGACAGCGTTAGGAACCTAAACTAAAAAGGCCTGGATTCATGTATATACGCAGTCAATGAGTGTTTAATTTTTATGAAATTACCTCTTTTACTACATATTATACTGTGTAGAAGCATTTTTCTTAGAGAGATTAAAATAAAATCAGGTACAGGGTGTTACAACCCCCAACTAGGCCCAGGGGAGAAAGGGAGTGGCAACACAAACCAGCAGAGACAACCAGGTAAAATTACAGTGATTTATTTACAATCAGTCTCTGAATTAGGACTTATCACCTGGCCAAGGTGACAGCAAACAAAAAAAGAATACAACAAAAAAGAACTTCCTGTGACAGGAGCAGGTACCAAAGCCATACTGGTACTGGCAGTTAACAAAACAAAGAGTTCAAAAGGTTCTGTAAAACTACAGCAAACCAAAAGATAAACCGTCAGACAGCCAAAGGCTTCTGTAAATCTACAGCACTACAGCAAACTACACAGTCAACTATCACAGACAATCAGCATGGCAATGACCACAACTCAGTCCCAAATGGCAAACTGTGCAGCAATCTGACACAGCTGCCCGGAATGATGGTCTCCAGGGCTGAGTCATCAAAGGTGGCCAATCACAGGGGAGACGGAGCAGCAGGTGACCAATCCCAGAGGAGCACCATCAGGAGGGCGGTGCAGCAGGAGCAGGATGAGCCGGCCAATCACCTGCAAGCAATGGCACTGTCATATTTGCATATAGGCCCTGCAGGCCAACAGGCCCTTGGCCGTAACACAGGGCCTTTAAGCACACACTGAAATTGGCTGTTGCTGTCATGGTAACATTGCAATAACATCTGTGTTATTTTTCTAACTAGAAATTTGTTCATTGTTAGCTGTTCTAGCTCACAAATAGGCTGTTTTGGATGTCTATTTTTTTCCCCGAGTTGGTGCAACTGGAATGGTAATGACGTCACCAACTCACGTCTGCTCAAAATCCTGAGACAACTAGAACGCACCGTGTTCCTCCACGGCTCCTCTTTGACTGGATGGAGAAGTTTGAGCGGTAAGATCATGATGAAGACATCTGTGTTGTTCAGTGAAACGTGATCCATGGTGCTGGACTTGTAATATCGCTGCTTAGGTTCTTTGATGAACTGATCTCAGCCTCATACAGGCTGTAGTTTTATCAGTTGGTTTCTGATTATTGGTGAGATTGCTAGCCTGATTTTGCTCTTCATAAATAAAAGGTTCACTTTTCTGTTGGTCACAGCTGATATTAGCTTAATCCAAGTTTAGGCTAAGTGTCAGTAACTTTTTTTTGTTTTGTTTTACAGTAGAGGTAAATACTATAATGGTATTCTACACTTAAAGGGGAAGTTTGGGTTTTTTCAATCTGGACCTATTTTCTAGCATGAAATATGTTCATTTACTTACCCAGACAGTTTTGGTGCAACTTGACTTCCTTCGGGAGATATTTAGATCCACTTGAGATCAGCATATGTCCAATATAATGGAACTGATGGGGCAACCGTGCGCAGCCTCTAAATAAGGCATTATCTGCCACAAACTCCTTCATTTCACGAATGTTTTGTTACGAAACATATCGAAACCCCCCGTGAGGTCGAAGCTGCTTTTTTGTGGTGATTCGTTCTTAATTACAGACATTCACTTGATATGGTGTCGCATAATAGTGATGTCATCAAAGCCGCCGCAGTAAAAATGTCTGTAAATAAGGACGAATCACCGCAAAAAAGCCGGTTTGAGCTCACAGGGGGGGTCCGACTAATGTTTTACAACAAAACATAGGTGAAATGAAGGAGTTTGTGGCAGATAATGTCTTATTTAGAGGCTGCGCACGGTTGCCTCATCACTTCCATTATATTGGACATACTCTGATCTCGAGTGGATCTAAATATCTCCTGAAGGAATTCAAGTTGCACCAAAACTGTCTGGGTGAGAAAATGAATTCAATTCAATTCAATTAAACTTTATTTGTATAGCGTCCATTCATGACAGTGTCACCTCGGGGTGCTTAAACAGACAGAAAAGTTCAGGTCAGATTCATAATAGCTTAGTTAAGGGGGGTGTATAGGAGAACAGACAGACCACCTACTTTTTTTTTTTTTCTTTGCCAGGAAAAAACTCCACCCCCCCGCTGCTAGGCTCGCTCCCCCCCCCATACACCCACCCCCCCCTCTTCCATCAATACACAGAGAGTATTTTTTATCACTTACCTTTTTCTTATATTTTTTAACACACTCTCTCCTCCCCGATAAAAAAGACACTTCCCCTTTTTTTTCTTTGCTAAAATTTATTTGTCCATTTATTTTATCTTCTCCTACATTTATTCCCCCTTTTTCTCTTCTCTCTCCTCCCCCCCCCTCATAAAAATATAACAACACCTCCCCCCTCTTCTACCCTTCTCCTCCCCTCTCCTCCCTCTCCTCTCCTCTATACCCCCCTCTCTACCAAAAATTTTTTTTTCATACAGAGATCTATTTTCACCCCCAATAGCCGCGTGTATTGCTTATAGACGTAAATAAAATTCCATTATCCAACCCGTAAAAAATTTTTTTTTATTTTTTTTTAGCAAAATAATTTTTTTTTGAAAAATTTTTCTTTCATTCTTTTCACCCCCCAAACACCCTTTGAGGGTTTTTTTTTTAAAAAAATTATATTTTTAATAAAAATGTTCCATATTCAACCTTTAAGGAAATTATGAATCTGACCTGAACTTTTCTGTCTGTTTAAGCGCCCTAAGGTGACATTGTCATGAATGGACGCCATTGAATGAATGTATGTAAATAAATGTATTTCATGTTAGAAAATAGGTCCAGATTGAAAAAACTGAACTTCCCCTTTAATCTGCTTCAGTATGGGTCGTATATGGAAATAATCTAGAATTTGGCCTCTCATAAATACAAACTTCGCTTAACTAATGGGACCCGCCCACAGCAATTGATTGCTCGACCAGTTATGGTGTCCTGGTGCCATGACTGCCTGAAAGTGTAATTTATAGGTCAAACATCAGTGAAGTTTTATAGTTGCTGAAACAGATCAATCATGACCATGTTTACATGACCATCAAAATCCCAGCGCATTCATACAAATGCTAATGAAATGCAATCTTCCACAAAACCTTGTCTACATTTTCTGGTCCTTTACTGGAGTTCTTGCAGCAATATACATACAGTATGTATTGATGTAACTCTCTGTTATCTTTTTATTAACCCCCCCCCCCCCCCCCCCCCTTTTTTCCTTCTCTTGTCTTGAACATGGTGTGGCCCACAGTCTTCCCTGTAGCTGCTAATGTGGGAGTAAGTGAACTACATCATAAACTACACCATAAGCTTTACATTGTTTAAACCTCCTGTAACTGCATGCTGTTGTTTGTCTTTTCTCCTCGTTGCTGAGGGCTTTTTAACGATAGACACTGAAAAGACAGCAGCAACGTAGTTTTTTGCACATGCAAAAATGTAAAAAATAAATAAATAAATCAGGTATGTGGGTCTACATGCAGTAAGAGTACTGCAGAGAAAACAAATGTCTGATTTCTCGGCATGTGCAGGGGTGGGTGCTGGAGCACCTGCACCTTTGCACCTTGATGTCCAAATTGCCCTTTTGGCTTTTTTTTTTTTTTTTTTATTTATCTTGCAAAATCCAAGAACAGACATTTAATATGAAAAGGTAAGTTTTCGACTTTCCAGAGGCAATAACTTGCCTCTTCAACTTTTCCATTTTTTTTTTTTTTTTTTTTTTTTAGCATTCAGGCATCAAGAAAAAACCAAAAACAAACAAAAGCCCCTCCTCATCACCTAAAATGTATAAAGCACTGCATCTATTTAAGGACGTTTACATCCTTAAAATAAAGCTCCAGTGGGTTCAGGTTTGAGTCTAACATTAAAGTAGGGGGTCATCTTCTCTGGACATGAAATGTTGCAAAAAGCAGTATTATTAAAGTCCTCCGTCTCCTGGCAACCATCTAAGCAGCGCTCTGGACCTCACCTGCAGCCACGTATGTGCTGTTGCAGGTGTGAGCAGCATTGCCTTTTCATCACTTCTGCCATAGTTGATGCAGCACCTGACTTTGTGTGGAGGCCAATATTTCCATGAGTGAGTGAAATGAGGCAGTAGAATGTTTTTCTGAACAATGCTGGTACCCGCACAAAAACTGTTATAAAAATCACCATTCATTTATATTTTCTCACATTTTTTTTTTCATAAATTATCTAAACAACTTCTGTCCTATTTAAAACTACCAAACATTCAATTGTTTTTAGGCTTTTAACCCTTTAAGTGCCAGTTTGAATGTTTGAATTGGGGAGTCATTCATTACAAAAAATCCCCCAAACTGAATTATTTTCCATATAATAAATATTACAGGGATGACTCTTTTGTGGTGATTAGACACTTGCATATGTCAAAAATTAGCTACCAAATTTATTTGATTCAATTTGTGTTTTTTATGTAGTGTCACAAACTTCCCCTGGTAACCCCTGTGGCTAAAAGTGTCAACATACAAAAACTGCTATAAAATTACCTGCTATAACTGCTACATTACGACATCGATATTTTGTCGACTTTTTCTTTTTTATATATAAATTACTTAAACACCTTCAGACGTGCTTAAAACTGCCAAACATTTGATCATTTCAAGACCCTTTAAACAACTTGTAGTAATTAATTTAACTAAAAAACATACTAAAAGTTGAATATTTTCTATAATGTAAACATCACAGTAATATGGCTTTGGTGTGGATTAAAGTCTTGGACATGTTGAAGCTTAGCAACAAAGTTGACTCGATATGATTTGTATTTTTTGTGTAGTAGTCTGTTGTGACCTTCATGGCCATTCAGCAATTCAAGCATTCAAACTTGCATTTATAGGGTTAAAATCCTAAAAACAAATGCATATTTGGTAGTGTTGAGTAGCAAAGAAGTTGCATAGATAATTTATGAGGAAAAAAAGCAGAAAACATATTGATGTATGATTATTTTATAACAGTTTTTTTGCAGGGACACTTTTGTCCACAAGGATGGTCAGAGGGTGAAAATTCTTCTGACAAGATGTGTGAGGGAAAACGACACTGAATTTAAGACACTTGTCTAAAAAGAGAGTTATTGCTAAAATCCACAGGTCTACCCTTGCTGCAACATAACTGAAGTGATGACCAAGTAAAAAAAATTTTTTTAAAAAGTGCCCAAAATGTACAAAAGTGTCCAGAAGAAGGCTTAAGGACAACATAATGTAAAGTGTTCCATTTATTTTCTGAATATTTTTATATACCTGCTGGTACAATCAGTAACCCTTTAGTGGATCAGTGTGTTTTTTCTTGTTTTACCATCAGCAGCAGGCTGCAGCCAATCTGAGGCTAAACTTCATTGTTTCATCATTTTCAGGTGTTCAGTTTTTAATGTAGACCGATCCAACTTTAAACATGTCCTGTTATTTCCAACTGTTTGAACTTCATCAGCACAAATATTTGCTGCCGTTCCCTCCTAATCTGTTGCATGTTTCAAGACATTTCAGCTCATTTGGTTCCCGTGAAGCGCAGCTCTTCACGGCTGAGGGCCGCTGCAGAATGGATGGACTTCTTCTGCTCGGCTCGGTTCCATATGCTTCATCATTAAAGGCGCGGCTGCTGTAAGGAGTCACGTATAAATGTTGAATCGCAGCGGCGCGCGGCGGGACTCCAGAGACGACAGATGTTCGTGCAGAGACAATTAATTAAGAACCGTCAGAAAGCCGAAGGGACGACGGGGAGAGTCTGGACGTCACGGTCACGGTTCTGATCCTGTTCTGATGCGCTGGATGTTGACTGTCAGCTCCACCGCTGACCACAAACCGGTAACTATAGCAACAGATTAACTCCACTTATCAGCGTTTATCAAACTCTTATTTTTATGTTTCAACATTGTTAAAAAGAAAATCTTCAGTGTCTCAGTTTTTAAGATTTGATGTAATCAAAAAGTAAAAACGTAAAAAAGAAATTAAACACAAAAGTAATATTAATGATAAATTATTATTATTATTATTACTGCTATTCGTCGTAATAACAACAACAATAATAATAATAATAATGTTTATTATATATTTATTTTATCATCTTCATCGTCATGACATCTGATAGCCTACCATCATCATGTGACATGGAAGACATAACAGGAGTACACTGGCTGGTTTTCAAATAAACTTTTTTCGTCTGAAACCATCAGAAATGAAAAAAAGTTGTGTTTTTTTATTATCACAGTGGTATCTCGATATCCAAAAAAGTGTTAAAGCCAATATTGTGACTGGCAGTATCAAAGTATCGACTCTACAGTATCAATATACCCTGGTGTTCCTAAAACAAAAGAAAGCTGACTGGATATGTTGGAGAAAAGAATACTCTGGTTAAAGGCCACCACGAGCTTCCTTACAACTGCTTTTGAAGCCACTGTGATGTCATCCAACATGATTTTATAACCTGATGCAGAATCTCTGATGTTGTGAGGACCAAAAACAACAGTTTCAGTTCTTCATCTGCAAAATGTCTGTTGTTGTAATTCCACGTTTCTAAGCTTCCTGTTGAGTAGACAGGTTTCCTCTGTGACCCAACAGAATTTTACATTTCTGACCGTAACCTTCATCCAGATAACGGTTCAGAGTGCTGGGTGGAGAGCAGAGTGTCGGTGAGGTGAATGACGCTGGTGGATGACGGCCAGCGTGGCACGATAAGCGGAGACAGCTGGAAGAGGTGGACAGCTGAGGGTCCATCCATCAGGTACCAGCACAAAGCATGTGGACCGGATGAAGGAGGCAGCCTCACTGCAGCTCACCATCACCTATTATTTTTTCACCGAGTTATCCTACATGACACACACACACACACACACACACGCAACAACTGTTTCTAGGAAAACCACATTTCCCATCAGCCCAGTTGTTTCCACAGATAAAGCTGCTGTGTGGGAACGTTTGGTGATTGTGGTCTTTGGCGAGTCTCACATTACTGGATGATTTTATTGCATCAATCCGTCTACAGTTTTGTATCAATTCCTCCACCTCAGAACCAGAACTTCATAAGTCAGAACTCATCTTCTCTGTTCACACATGATGTGGTTAAAACTAAAAAACAACAAACTCCACAAAAACCTTCTGTCCAGAGGTCTTATGGACCATTTTTTTAAACTATACCTACATGGATGATTCCTGGATGTGTATATTATTCACAACAAGAGCTGTAGTCCATAAAGCAGCTTCAAGCAAAACCTCAGTATTCACGGTATTATATTTTTTTCTTTGCCTGAAAAAAATTCTTTTATATCCACAACCAACATATCTGGAATCCAGGGCAGCTGGGTTAGGGTTAGAGTACAGCTGGGACCAGAAAATAATTATTTTCTCCCCATTGACTCATATTTTTTAGATTTTTGGGACCCATTGGGGTTCACTGGAAGGGGCGTGACTTCAGCTTCCTATTAACGTGATTCCAGAGATTTAAAAGCTAAATTTGCACATAAATAATAAAGATAGAAAGAGCACCTTTCCTGTATATTTTACAGTAAACTACTGGCAGCTGTGGTTGCCAGAACTTTACCATAAAAAATATGTTGACCATGAACTGTATAAGACACAGAGACCATAATAAAAAGGGGGACCAACCTTCTGCTCACATGATCCATTGGTTTCTGAAAAGTGAAGCCAGTTGGGCATTCCCATCGTCGCCATCTTTCCCGCTTCACTTGTGTCGTCACTCCCATGAAATACAAAAAAGGGCATAAATGACGTACTCTGGGCTAAAAGCTAACCGAACTCACTCGAAACTACAGGAGCTAATGAAGATTAGTCCCCTAAGCGGGGGGGCAAAGGTAAGACATGTTTAGACTTGCTATTAGCTGACTATAAACCATTGTCGTGCTAAAGACTGAGACTTTACTGAGAGCAAACAAGGAGCCGCCAGATGTCGGCCTGCCGCCTGTCAAAACAGGGGGAGTGTGTAGCCTAGTGGTAATGTTGCAGGCTTTGGTGCGGAGGACCCGGGTTCGAGTCCCCAATACGACACTCAGGTGAACCACTGTGGACCCCTGAGCAAGGTCCTTAACCCCCACCAACTGCTCCCCGGTAGCTTTAAGTAGCAGCCCACTGCTCTCTGGTACTGCTGTACCGAGATGATTAAAACGCGGAGCCCTAATTTCCCCTCAGGGATCTAAACAGTTTATCAAAAAAAAAAAGGACAATCCCCTAATTATGAGTAATTTCAAGATTAAATAAAATCATTTTTTCTGTCTATCTTGTTCTGTCCAGCATTGTAGCAAGCAGAGTGGTGATCTGGCTACTTTATTGTGTTGAACAGATTTACTTTGCCTAGGGGAGCTTTATGAATATAAGGTTCCTCCTGATCTGAGTTTATTCATTTTATTTCTTTAGTTAAGTATTTGTTTATAACTGCATTTTACATCATATTGCTGGGCTTGACAGGAGGGAAATGAACGTTAAAAGAAGAAATGATAAGTAGTGGAACAGAGAAAAAAGTGAAGAAAAGAGAGAAAAAAAATCATGGATCCTCTTACACAGTCAACTGATGTTTCTGCACAGAAACCCATACACAACATTCCAAGGTCTTTGCTGGAAAACAAAACTAGCAATCCCTTACAGAAGAACCTGCAGGTGGCTTAAAGGAGTCATCACCCAGAAATCCCACTTTTCCACGTTAAAACATGTGTACTGGAACGGGACCTTAGTTATAACGTCCCAGAAAGTCTGGAGAGTGAAAGTGACTTTGTCTTTCAGTGCTACAGAAGCTAACACTGTTTGGTTAACTTCACATCAGACGTCCGCTCCTTATATTCATCAGAGTCCAGCCCTTTTACTCTGCAGATCCTCTCCATCCCTTTGCCGTTACGTTTTTCTCTGTTGGGACATCATTTCCTTCACTTGCTCTGTCCTGATAAAACTTTGTTTTGGCTTTGACGTTTGCCTCGTGAACGCACTTACAGACAGGTCTAACTCTCGTACGTATTCTCGCAACAAACAATAGTTGGGGATAAAAAGAGGTTAAAATGATCTCATTAAATTTTCGTCCCACCCAACTATAATTAAAAATTCATTTGAAAATAATTTAAGAAGGATTGTGTATGCAAAACACGAGGTTATGACACCTTTAAGTATCATAAGATCATACAAACACACGCACACACACACACAGAACTACGCAGAAAAGAGGTAAAACCTAGTCAGTGCAACGGGAAGCAGCATCACAGTGTCATCATGCAGAATAAAAGGTCTCCATGGTGATGCAGTCATGCAGATTCAACCTCGTCTCTGAGAGAGATGATTAAAAGATTAAACATCTAACTTAACTTATATTAACTTATAACTTTTCTGAGTTATAAAAAAGTTGACATGAAGGTAAACTTGACCTATTCAACCTAAAATGATTTATGTGGACCAGGCTGTAAACATGTTTATTTCTGCTGTAAAATTGGTATTTTTTTTCTCTTCTTTTTACTTGTCCTGTCCAGCATCGAAGCAAGCAGAATGGAAATCTGATTGCTTTATTTTGTTGAACAGTTTTGCTTTACCAAGCGGAGCTTTATGAACATAAGGCTCCACTTGATATCCTGTTTATACATTTTATTTCTTTAATTAAACATTTGTGTATTACACCATTCCATTTCATACTGCTGGGCCTGACAAGGGAGAAATGAAAGTTAACAGAGGTAATGATAGAAAGTGGAACAGAGAGAGAGGAGTGAGGAAGAGGAAGAGAGAGAGGAGAGAAAACATAAATCCACTTACACAGTTCACTGGTACATCTGTACCGCGATCCCTAAACAACCAAGGTCTCTGTTGGAAAACAAAACAAGCAATCCCCTACAGGAGGACCTGCAGGTGGCTTAATTATCCTCAGATCATACAAACACACGCAGAACTACGCAGAGAAGAGGTACAACCTAGTCAGGGAGAGAAGAGGTACAACCTATTCGCAATGGGAAGCAGTGTCACAGTGTCAACATGCATAATAAAGGGTGCTCCGTGGTGATACAGTCATGCAGATGCAGCCTCGTCTCTGCAAGGAGGAGGAAGCCTGCAAGGCTCACGACCCAGGCCCCCAGCAGCCACCCAGAGGCCCAGATCCCAGCCGCCCCCCCCCCCCCCCCCCCCCAAAGAACGGACATGCATCCCCTGAAGGGCGGCAAAAGGCGGCCCCCGTCGGAGCCCCCCGCGGTCTGGGGGCCCAGGCCCCAGTGGACCAAGACCAGCAGCCGCCGACCCCGCCGGGCGCCCCCCGGGGCAGAGACAGCGCCGGGCCCAAGCGCCCAAGCGCCCAGGAGCACCGGACCCCCCAGACGACACCCCCCCAGGGCATGCCAGCCGCCACCCCAACGTCTCTGCCACACACACCTGACACCAGGGCGCCACCACCTCTACCACCCCCTACCCCACCACCACGCTCACACACACACTCCCCACACACCTACCCCAACACTCCCATGTACTCCCCCCCCACACACACATACACCCACCCACTCCGCTCTCCGACCTTACATACCCACACTCACTCCTCCCTCCACCCCCAACACTCTCCTCCCTCTACCGTCCACACCAACCCCCACCTCCTCATACCCTCTAACACACACATGCACTCCCCCCACATAACTGCACCAACCCCTCCCTACCCCCCACACATACGCCCCCACCTCCCTATACCCCCAATACCCCATACAGTCCCCCCTTACATGTCCAGCCCCGCCCATCCCTCTGACCTATCACACTCCCGCCCTTCCTTCCTTCAGCCCCTCACGACCATCCCTACTAGACACTTACGAGCATGCCACTCCTTCCTCCATCCCCCCTTTCCTCCAACCACTTACCCACATCTCCTCCCTCTTCCAGCCCAAATTCCTCCCTCCCACATTTCCTCTTTCACACTCTCATTCATTATTCTCACATACCCACCTCGCTCGTGCCTCCTGAGTGGTAGCTCGGGCCGGGGAAGGAGCCGTGAGCTCCAAGCCCCCAACACGTTCCCATAATAAGTATAATAATTAAGTATTAAGTATTAAGACATAATTAAGTATAATTTTGATTTTTAAACAACGCTGACCACTAAGTGAGATTCATTTAATTTACAAAATATCAGGAACCTCAAGGAAAGTTAATATAACCTGAAAGTGGACTATTTGTAGATTTCCCCTTTGTGGGGTGTTTTCAGGGGAACCTACTTCAAACTCTGCACCCAAACAGAATGTTTTCTCTGTAATCTGCATTATCCTGATGTAACAGCACCAACAAAAAGGAGTGACCTTATGTCCAGGAAGTCACCCCAGAAAAGGCCTTCATTTTTCAGATCTGTACAAGAACTGTACCCAGAACTCCATTCCTTCTTTGCGTAGGAGATAGGACAGCAGACGTAACGATCGCTCCATGGCGCGCACCAATTTTGACGCTGCGTGTTGCGCGCAACACACAGCGCCTGATGTGGTCGACACCGTCTGTTAACATGGGCGCAGAAATAAAACTGCTGCGCTTCCGCATGCAGTGTGTCCGTAATACAGCCTTCGGTTTAGCCTCCGGGTTTGACGCTGAGCGGACGCGAGTGGATCCAGAGATGCGAGGATTAACCACACATCTGTAGCAGAGAGGGCGGAGGTGCGGAGGGTGCGGCTGCCCCGGGTCCACGGCTTTGAAGGGGCCCGCTTGCCCACGTCCTCCATCCCCAACATGACCAAGGGGAAAAAAAAGTGAAGACGCAGTTGTTCTCTTACTGCAGTATTTGTGAGGATATTAGTGTAAAAACTTGAAAAACAGGATGGAATTCCCTTTTTCCTCTGTCTGACATTTTTAGCTTGGATCCATCAGTGCTGCTCCTCTCTGGACCCGGTTCCTCCTCTCTGGACCCAGTTCCTCCTCTCTGGACCCGGTTCCTCCTCTCTGGACCCGCTGCTGCGCTGAAGCTGCTGTTACTGTGCCACATGCGCACATTCTGTGCGTAATGTCACTTGCTTCAACAGCAACTCCTTATCCATGACGAGCTCTGCAGGGAAACAGAGCTCGTCTATAGGACTATAAGGAAAAGACTATAATATTGTTTATATTTCATTTATAATTATTACTCATTTTATAGCCCATTCTATATTGTATTTACGTCTTCCACATATCTCTTTCTCCATCGAGTCGAATTTCATTTTGTTTACCATATGTTCTCCAACTTTCCATGGCAAAGTAACATTGCGGCTAAATCCTCATTTAAATACTGCTGTTTGTGCCTGTTACTGATTTTTTTTTTTTTTAGCAATCTTAGATCGCCTGCAAACAGTGAAGTCAGCACACACGAATTCTCAGCGCCACAAACAAAAACCAAACAGACACTGCTGCCCAATAAGATTAAGTGAAATATAAAACTCCTGTGTGTACATACACTCTCATAGAGCCATAAAGTATCCACATTTCGCATGATCAACAGAACATATCGGGCTCAGCAGCAGAATAAAGGACACAATAAAGCAGCTGTGCGCGCTGCAGCTCTCAGTTTGAAGTTCAAAGACGGCCGATTGGCCTTAACGCATTTATTATTTTATCATCTGAGTCTAGTTTGTCCGCAAGCTCTTTCTCAAAGATGAGCAGCGAGATGGTGTCCAGTCTCTCTGAGCATCGTGGCTCTGCTGGTGAGTTTAACCCAGTTAAAACTGGAAACAGACTCCACACAACAACTGGAACAGGCGGTGTTACCAGAATACGCAGTAAACGGTTCATGTTGGGAAACGAGTCCAACAATAATGGATAGGATCTGACTGCCTGCTCTGCACGCGCAATGTTCAGCGGGCAGGCAGCAGCTTCATTATTCCAACACTCTGAAAGTTCAGTTCGTCCAGGTGTCTGTTTTATAGCTTGTAGCAGCAGTTAGCGTTTTTGCAATGCTTGCTGGGCGAGGGGGCACTTAGTTGTAGTTAGCCATGTGTGCCAGCTGCCTCTGTGTGGCACCCACACACCCCGGCACACCCATAAGGCCATGGCGCTGTCTGTGGTGCTGAAATAGCGCAAATTGTGCTGCAGAACTCATCTAATCCACAATCTCTCCATTTCGTCCTTCTGTCTCTGTTTGCCAATGTTATGCTACTAATTGATCAGCTGT
This sequence comes from Atherinomorus stipes, assembly GCA_023101725.1. Lineage (NCBI taxonomy): Eukaryota > Metazoa > Chordata > Actinopteri > Atheriniformes > Atherinidae > Atherinomorus > Atherinomorus stipes. The sequence goes on along the minus strand of JALJCO010008828.1, from coordinate 26,046 downwards.
ACCATTACAGGCCCTCACTGCCCAGTGTCTGATCTCCATTTACCTTGTTTTACAAATGATCTGCTGTTTAGTGAGCAAATTGAATCTCTTAGTTCATCTATGATTATATTCAACATTTTTTTATGGATCAAAGTGTGAGATTTTTTTTTCATATTTGAAACTGAAGCCGTTCATTCAGTCCCTTTTTGGTAGCAGCCAAATAAACCTACAGCAGATCCAGATCAGATATGTGAATTGTTTAATAAAATGGCTAATAACCTATAAGGGCCCACTACAAGTCCCCGCCCCCTCTTCAATGTGACACTTCCTCCGCGCTTGCTGCACATCCTACTTTTTCACCCTGATGCCGTTCATCTGACATTTCTTGTGCATCCACCTATAACCATGCTGTCTCCCGGGTCCTTGCAGCTCCTTCTGGATGAAGTCAATAACTTGGCCAATGTCCGCGTACTGTTTAGGTTTTAATCCGTATGCTTTCAGCACCCCAATTAAGTGTCTCTTACTAATTACCACCGTGTGTTTGATTGCAAGAGATCACAGGATATCATTATAGTTAATTCCAAGGTTGAAGTAATATTAAATCAAGTCTATATTCTCTACTTATAAGACTTATACTATCTCGTTCCCACGCATTAATAACTTGTGGCCACGACTTAGTGATGCGTGGCCACGAGTTGACATCCTGTGAACTTTTTTTCTGTCCATGTCACCAGACGGGCTCCGTAGATTAGCCCCCTAAGCAACAGTGTAAAAGTAAGGCATGTTTGGGCTTGCTATTATCTGACTAAAAACTGCCCTTGCGCTACTCTGCTACAGACTGAGACCAGGCTACTGCCGCTTGATTATAACACTAAAAATAAAAGTTATTTGTCATTTCCTCACTTACGGTGGTATACTTTTTTTTTTTTTCTATTTCAAACATTTTTTTACCATATTTTTAACATCTTATTTCTGTATGAATTAAGGTGTGTTCTTGCTGAATTGTAAACAGTTTTATACCATAAATTTAAAAGTACTAATCAGCTAAATTTGTAATTTAAACAGCATAATACCGTCAATTTTAGTGTGACATTATATTATTTCCTGGTTAATCTTACCACACTTTTATATTTTCCACAGCAAAATTGTGTCTTTTTTTACATATTGTTACAGGAAAAGGTACAATTCAACACATTTCTTAATTTACAGTAATTACATGTCCTGTATCTTATATATTTGTATACTGTTTTCAATTTTGCAGTCTTTTACTGTTTCTAAAACAGGACAGTAAACAAACGGTATCTACATTTTACAAACATTTCTTACAGTGCAACAGTACTGTTTTGCAGTTACTGACATTCCCCAGCTGTACATAGACTGTGTCCTTGGGGAAGAAAATTTGGAGAAAGGGGAAATTTTTCCCCCCCCTTCTGTTGTGTGTTTTGGTTTTTTTTTTTTTTTTTTTTTTTTTTTTTTTTTTTTTAAAAATAGAATCCCCAAGATCTTTATTATTTAACAGTCCACATCCCCCAAAAAACACTTCCATCTATAAATATATGTTTTTCAACATATCAAAGAAAGTTAGGAGAAACTATAAAGACTAAAGCAACAAAGAGGCTGTTTCTGATGGAACCAGAACCAGAAATAAGAAGGAAAACCTCCATCAGATCCAGGACCAGAGGAACTATTTAAACTAAGCAATCCTGTATGAAGGGTGGGTCTCTCACTTTTTTTGCTTTTACCTTCTTAATTTGTGAAATTTTAACACTTTATTAAAACTAAAAATGCCAAAAAGAAGATGTAAACTTATCGTTGTCCAACAAGAAGAAGTCCATCATGAACGTCAGTTCATGTTGTCGCTCCACGATCATCAGAGAGATGCTCACCTGTTTCATTTGACTTCGTTTCTCTGCAGGAAATAAAAGAAAACCTGATGTTTAGTTTTAGCTGTGTGACATCAGAAACTGGAGCAAACAGGAAAGCAGAATCAGAGTGGACGTTTTCAGAGGCTGAAGTTTGTCATTTCAGTCATCGGGGACTCAAAGCGACAAGCAGCTGCTGCAGGTGGAGTGAAGATGAAGATGGTCTTCATGTCAACAGTCCAACCAGAAGCAGCAGCATTAATGTGGAGCAGCTGCTGTCTGGGTTTAAATCTGGGTTTACGGGTTAGTGGGGCCGGTCTTTAAATAGAAACATTAACAGAATCAGTTTGACTCTGTTGTGTTTCACATGTGAGCACGAGATCAGAGACTCGTAATGCCGGTTTATTCTCATACATTTGATTCTATTCTAACTAAGTTATGTGATTTTCTCTTAAAATACTTGACTTATAGATTTAAAACACATTAAAACATAGTTGAGGTCTTGAGCAACAGCAGCACTGATGACATCATATGAATCGTTGCCAGGAAAAACAGGTCAAAACAGGTCAACTTGATCAGTGTAGAAAATGTCTGCTGTATAAACTCCATCTCTACTCTTCCTGTTCTGTCTGTTGTCTCTCTTCTTTGCTGAATTTGCACATAAGTTTTTAAAGATAGCAATTTATATTTGCATCTAACTTTTTCTTTCTCAGATTTTATTTTAAAAGTGGTTTTAGTTCCAGTAATTTATAGTTTGTCAAAATAAAAACACTGTTAAATCCAGCCAGTGAGGTTGTGCTGCAAAGAATGATATCAAACAAAGAAGCTTAAGTAAATAAAATTAAATTAAAAAAGGCTAATTATTCCTTTCAGCCTAGAGGGTTGAAGGGTGTCATTAACAGAGACTGACAGCTATCATGATGACGTGTTCAGGGTCTGAACTAGGGATGTTCAATATTGGCTTTTTTTTTTTTCTTCTTTTTTTCACAATATCTGATATTGTCCAACTCTTAATTTCCAATATCCGATACCAACCAATACTGATATATGCAGACAACTGTGAGATTTTATCTCTCATATTCTGAGAGATACAACTATATTCTGCTCCGAGAGCAAAGATCCCAAAATAGCCTTTACTCTGCCAGCGGAGTTACTTTTGGACATCTGGCTGCCAGATATCAGATACTGCAGGTATTAGCCAACATGTGGCTCATTATAATGTTTATGACAACTTGATAACTAAACCAACAACTTAAAACCAGACATATTATAAGCAGCTTTAATTTTTTTATTTTATTTAACCTTTTTTTAACCAGGCAATGACATTAAGAACAAGATTCTTATTTACAATGCTGGCCTGGCAAGTGTCCATAGGCACCTGTAGGGCAAGTGGGGGAGGGGAACACAAATAATAAATAAATAAAATCAGTAAACATTAAAACAATTTAAGACATCATAAGAGGGGTCAAAGTGGAGCAAAACATTTACAGTTGTCATTAAAAATCACCTTTAAATTGCGTTTAAAAACAGAGACAGAAGTAAAAGCATCAAGTTTCAGAGATTTTTGTAATATGTTCCAATCAAATGAAGCTGCAAAAGAAAATGACATTTGTCCAAAGCGAGAGTTGGTTTTTGGGATTTGTAGCAGGATTCTATGGGAGGATCAAAGCAAGTCAGTCTGCAGCAGCAGCTGCACCGCAGTCACATGACTCTGAAAGGAATGCTGGGATATGAAGTTCTTCCACAATAACAGGGACTTTTATACATGCTGGACCGCTGCTAATGGAACAAATCTTGTTGTTCCGTTACGAAATCTTGTGAGATTTTGTTGGTAAAAAAATATTGGTCCAAAAAACCTGGTGCAGATATTTTCCAATATCACATTTTAATGCTGACATATTGGCTGATAATATCTGATATCCCTGGTCTGAACACATTTTTGGGTTTGATGGTAGCAGAGGTGCACTTGGGTTTTGAAGACCAGGGTTCAAATTGAGCCCCTGAGCAAGACCTCCAATCCCCCAACTGCCCCCCAGGTGCAGAAGCCTGGCAGCCCTCTCCCAAGGAAACCTAGATGTGGATAAAATGCAGATCCTAATTCCCCAACAGGATAGCATCAAGTTATTATTATAATTATTATTATTAATGTTATTATTATTGTTATTATTGTTATTATATCAATATTAATATCAATATTAATATCAATAATAATTTCAATTTATAATAATTGAAAGTGAAAAGTGAAATTTGTGTTGATGTGGTGAAGATGAATAAAACTTGGGAAGATCAATAACTAATAAATAATCATTAGTTTGGTGTGTTTGTGTGATGGTTTCATCCTCCAGCAGCCTAGCCATCTTAGGAGGCCTCCTCAGTGGACGTGAAGCCGTCCTCCGCTGCCGTCTGCAGCTCCCCTTCTCCACCCGGACATCTATCCATCCATCAGGATGAAAGTAATGAGTCATTCCAGCCGCTGACGGAAGCTAATTCTGCCTCCTCCTGAAACGTGTGGGAGTTTTTAATATGTTGGAGAAGAAGAACAAGTTATCCTGGGACCAGTTTGGCTTTTCATCAATATGCCACTTCCTTTTTTTTTTCTTGGTTCTTATTTTTCTCCCTTTCACCCACACAGACTAAGAAACACTGATTCAGACATCAGAACAAAGCTTTCTTATTGTTCTCCACTTTAAATAACAAGTCTTGTTTTATGGAGGTCTCACAGGAAACTTGGACTTGAAGGATGGATGTTTTTCCAATAAAAGCACTGGGAATATTATGAAATCTCTTTGTTATCCTCAGCAAAGTTTAGCTCCTCTTTCATTTTTCACTTTTCCAATTATACATCAGAGCTGGGAGCAGAGTTACACACAGATCCATGTCACGGTTTAACATAACACAGATTTAAATTAGATAAAAGAGAAAGAACCCTGAAACGTCAAACTTGAGATAAACCAGGTTCAGGATGTCCAGTTGGTCCTGAAACTGGAAAAGAGAAACCCCATCCGGTCCTTAAGTGGTCACTGAGTTCTGGAAAACAAAGTAGACAGTGAGATGTGATCTACGGCAACTCTGAATGGACAAACAGCTCAAACCACTGATGGAAATAACAGAAAATAAACCTTTTTTTATAAAAACTTTAATGATGGACAGAAGATTTAGATTCATCATGAAAATGTTGTTGGTGTGTGATTCTAGTTTGTTCATGTAAATGATGAATCTTCCTCACACACCTGAGAGAAGTCGTGGAGTTCCTCTGGGTTCTGAACTTCAGCCCCAGGCTCGTGGGGCTTGGTGGTCCGTGCTGTGCCCGTCCTGGGTGTTGGGGTCCAAAGGCCGTGAAATATTTTCCAATGTGTTTCTGTGCAGATGCAACAGTTGGCTGTTTTAAGTGGGTCTTTGTCTTTTCTTTCTTCTCTTCACTCTCCTAATTTTTTGTATTCACCCCCTTTTGTTTCTTTTTTAACTTTCTCTTCCCTCGTATCGGCTCCAGCAATATTATGCAGCTATAAACAAGCATTAATTAAAACAAAATAGAATAAATGAACTCAGAATATCAAGAGGAGCCTTATATTTATAAAGCTTCCTTGGTAAAGCAAATCTATTCAACACAACAAAGCAGCCAGATTATCATTCTGCTGCTACCATGCTGGACAAGTTTCCTTCCGCACAAAGGTAGAAGTTACCTTCCTCGGTGAAATGGAAATCTCAGAGTTTCCCTCATTTCAGGGTTAAACAACTCAGTTTTTGTTCAACCTGCTTTGTGAACCTATACCTCTGAAATTTAATCTTTATTATTTTGAACTGAAAAACAATTTTTTCTGCACGTTACTGTCCGGTAGGCCCAGGTGATCTATAAAAAATTTAGCGTTACAGAAATTTACAACAATCACTGACGCAGCCATTTTGCCTGCGTTGATATGTTCATTATTAAGAAAAAGAAAGATCATTTTCATCTCTTTGGCTGGGTGTAGGTCGGCTATGTTCATATCCCCTTAAGAGGCTGTGTGGGCTGGAGTCACATGACCACACCGTGTCTTACCCCCCTCAGAAGGGCAGCAGCTGTAGGATACTGTGCTGTCAGACATCTGCTCTGCATGTGAACATGCAGCACAGCCCCTAGATGCGTGCAGACCACGTTGGCTGTGTGGGGCCTCAGGTTACTCGGAGGGCCTCCATTTGACAGTTCAAAGATAAAACCTATTACATCTTGGCACTGATATAGACGCGCGAGTGGCGTGACCTCACTGTGGCCCTCTGAAACTTTAAAAGTCACGGCGATGCGGATCACGTCTCTTCTGCTGCAGGACTGGCACATGGCTTTGCCTCACATGACGATGATGTGCAATCCCAAAATCGTCTTTTCTCAATGAGAAAATGTCAAATATGGATTTTATTATGTCATGGGTAATGATTTAGTTGTTTTTAAAATTAACAGGTCAACTTCACAAATTAATCTTCCTGTATTTTGATGTTGACGTCTCTTATATTATTTATTTTATTTGTTTTACAATGATTTGGCAACCCCCCTGAAATAACTGTGGGACCTCCAGTTTGGAAAGTCTATATGTACAGTGCATTGATACCTCCATTGATACCTTCCACCCCTCTTCCCCCACTGACATGTTGCCAGTTAGCCGAATTAGTTGTCACATGTTCCTCAAGTTACTTTTCCAGCCTTCTGTTGCCCCGTCCCAAATTTTCAGAGCCATCAGATTCAAACTGAACTAATATTTTCCATGAAGTAGGAAAATGTTCAACATCTGAAATGCTGTTTATGTTCTTGGGAATAAAATATGGATTGATTTGCAAATCTTTACATTCTGTTTTTATCTCCATTTAAAATCAACATCTTTTCTGGAACTGGAGTTTATTGGTGGCTGAACTGGGATTCATCATCTGTGCAGACAGAACATGGTTCATGTAAACAGGTGAATTTCTGACAAACATAAAATCACTGTGAGAAGATCTGCTTCAGAAAAGAGCAACAACAGTTTGGGTGTGCCACTGTGTACCCATGTTTGCCTACCAGGACTGTGTGTGTGGGTGTGTGTGCTCAGCAGAAACAAGCTGCAGCTTCTTCTCTTTTTTATTTATCGGGTGGCAGCGAGCTGCTGCTGCTTATTTACAGCAGATTGGTTCTCCAGATGTTTTACAGGCAGAGAAATCCCCCAACACACACGCACACAAACACACACACACACACACACACACACACACACACACACATACACACACCGTCTACGACCAGATGGAAGTCATTCTTTATAAGACTCTATAATCCCTCTCTCAGTGAGAGGAAACAGAGGAAGGTGAAGTGAAGCATCTCCTCCTCCTCGTGTCATTGATGTTCTCCAGTCTTGTTGACGTGTTTTCAGTTTAACGCGGACGTTCGGAACGCTGCCCACTTCCCGAAATTCCCCTTCACAAGAAGAGAAGGTGAAACTGATGAATATTTCTGACATGTTTCTGCAGATCAACATGAATCTTTTATTCAAACATTCCCGTTCTTCAGCTTGCCGATGCAACCGTCGAGATGGCACAGCTGTAAACATCTGGCTGCAGGTGTTCACGCTATGTTAGCGTTGCCATGCCAACACATGTATCTGTTCTACGTTAACAGCACCACCTCTTTCTCATAACATCACGGCTGATAACACATCAGCACCGTTTCTGTTTTATAAAAGTCTAATTGCCAGCCAGAGATGTTCACAAGTCATGTTTTTTTCAGCTCAAGTCGAGTCTCAGGTCATTATTAGTTTTTATGGGTAATCTGTGTTTGGCTTGCTTAGAACACCACAATGTAGTATTTCAGAAATTTCAAATCCATACTTACAGTCAGGTTCATATTTGGACAGTTTTATTTTAGCTGATTACCAAAACATATTCAACATAGAGGTATCTGATCAATATGGCCTTAAAGTGGAAATGCAACGCTCAACCAACCTAACTTTATTTACTAGACTGAGTCCTCGTCTTATCAATAATTATATACCAAACGTGAAAAATAGAAGCATATAACAGAAAACCGTTGCGAAGTTTGACGTTTTTAAGACAAGAGCGCCGCCATCTTGCAGTACTCTAAGCTCTGACGTCACCGGGTTGGTTTTGTGCATGATGCACTACAATTGACAAGCTGGAACATGTTTTAGAAGACTAATATGATGGAAAGCGAAGCTGGGAGGCCAGTCCAGCATCCAGATCCTGTACCAATGCTTTCCAGCCATTACAGCGTGTGACTGAGGAGAGAGGACGAGACGCCGGTCCTGGTGTCAGGAGGGGGGGTTGGCAGCACCTGTAGGTGTGGCTGCTGTTCAGCGATGCTGGAGGCTGTCTGCTGTCAGGAGGTCCACATGGACCAGATCATGTGTGGAGGATTTTGTATAACAATTTGGATTACACGTATGGATTATTGTACCGGGAGGTGGACGTTTTGGAGGCGGTGCTGTCCCCGAACGAGATACGGGGGATTTTTGTTTTCCCCCAACTTTCATATAATGGTGTTCACCAGCGACTGAACCAAAAAGGTCCATAAAAGTCCACAAAAACTTGGCAATAGTCCTCCACACTGCTCGTCCAATGTAATCCAAGTGCCCTGAGTGGGTACCATCCATAATTTACTTGAAGCAACATCATTTAGTATATTTTTATAGCCTAAACAGTTGTACATGTAGCTGCCGCCCTTGCGAGTTCACGATACCACGGAAGCTGCGGCAGATGAGATTGCGTGTTCTCTTTTTCTTTCTTTCTTTGTCTTAAATCAATGGCCAACCCCTCTTGTGTTTGTCCCCGCTTATCTGCAGCTCATTCGCTCTTAGCACAATGTAAACAGCAAATTTCTTCTTCTATGCTTGCATTATTGGCGCTGAATGCTGCGGCTTCCCTAGTTTCATACTAAATGATGTCGTTTCGGGTAAATTATGGACGCTACCCACCCAGGAAACTTGGATTACATTCGACGAGCAGCATGGACGACTATTGCCAAGTTTTTGTGGACTTTTATGAACCTTTTTGGTTCGAGCCCCGGTCACTTCCATTATATAAAAATTGGGGGAAAATGAAAGCCTGTCCGATCTCCAGCTGCGATATTAAAAAAGTGCTCCACAGTCTTGCTCTGCATGAGGGTCAGTGGAAAACGAACACTCATCATTCTGTGGGTGTACAATTCCTTTAGACTGACAAATACTCTTTTCCTCTCTACTGGCCCGCTTCTTTGCTTGGCTGAATTGAGAAAATCTGTTGATGAACATGAAAACTCTCATAAAAGTAAATATGCTCCCTTGCATTAACGTTCATATTGCAGTGACTAACCTCTCCAGGTTTAAGGTGAATGTGGTGGATCCAGCGTCCACGTTGCAGTTTGTTGTTCTTTTGATTTCTTTGTGAAGTTTTTATACCCAAAAGTTTTGATGACAGATGTTGCAGCAACAGGTGTGCTTGTTGGCGCTGCTGCAGTATTTACTGTTTGCACATTCACGTGCTTTTGTGTTTAAGTGATGTTTAAGAAAAAAGTCTCATACAGCAGATGTATAACAGATATAATGGCTGAACCGGATGGTGTAAAGCCTGAGGTCAGTTTAGTTAAACTTAACTAACAATGATCAGCCAAGTTTATATTATGTTTATATTAACCACATAAACAATGGTTGATGAAAAAAGAATCCACTGGCCAGGTGATATGACCATTTTTTCTTTTTACATGAAATTCCCATGAAGTCATAATAGAGAACAGATGAACAGCTGATTGTTTGCTAAACTCTTTTAATTTTTGTTTATTACAGTTTTACTATAAAGTCTGTGCACCCTTTTTTTCTTTTTCAATTGTCTGTTATCATGTATCTGGACTGATATTTGAGGAAATCCCATAAAAGATGCCTCATGAAACATCTGTTTTAACAGAAGAGGAAATCTTACAGTTTTAGATGTGAACTTTCGTCGCTCGTCTCAAGTGTTAATTTGTGTGACAACACTTTGAAATGAAATTGCCAGAAACAGACTGGCTTATCAAGGTGCTCAGAGAGATGAAAGAACACGAAACAGCAGCTTTATGAGTTTTAATCTCTAAATTCCACTTCATAAAACAAAATGGAGATGATATGGCTGTCAGGTAAATAAACACTCAGGTGATGATTTGCTGTCATGTTGCCGTTTTTCTGAGTGCCAAGATTTCACATGTCAGATTACAGACAGTCCATTTCAGTCCAGTCCACCATAGTTCAGTTCTGGTTAAACAAATCAGTCATATGAACGTGGAGTGGCTGAGTCCAGTCCCACAGAGCCACAATCCTGCAACTTTTAAATGTGTCCCTTCTCCAACACTCCTGGATCAAATGAATGACTCGTCATCAGGCCTCTGCAGAGCTGAATGACACATGCATGAGTGTTGGAGAAGGGATGCATCAAAAGCTGCAGGATTGTGGCACTTGGGGGCTGTACTTAGGGCAGGTATACACTGTGATCTTTGAGCCGATTTTCCACTTGAACGACTAGTTATCAGATTGGCCCTATTTTCGGCTCAGTCATTTGTATCGTATAGTCTACATGAAGTTATGAGGAGCGATCAACACCTCACGACCAGCTCTCGATCAGAAATCATGGATCGCGAGGATTTAATGCTTGAAATCCTTGCGATCGTCATGAGGGAATTGGGGCAGGGCTGCGTGCTGACTGGCTTCAAACTCAAACTGGGATTGCATGGGTGCATGCATAGTTCAAGTGAAGAGGAGCGGCACAGTGAGTAAACTGGACTCAGATGACCTTTAAACCAGCAGAGCAATGGATTAAAAAATAAACCAAACTGGTCCGAAAAAGGAGTGTTTGGACTCGGGACACTGCCACATAAATCCTCCACCATCCCTGGTTTTATCCCTCTGTGATCTCTTCATGAATCACACAGCAGCGAAACATCCCTCAATGGCTGCACTGGGGGCCCTGAAGCACAACGCAGAGCTGTACAGGTCACCCTGGTGCCTAGAAGCCTCTGTAAAATACTTGTCATGCCCACAAAAATTTAATAAAATCCCTAACTTGCCTGTAACCCACCCACACCCGTAAAATCTATTGTACGGCTTTTTTTTTTTTTCCCACAAAACATGCCTGCAGCTGGTTCTAGCATCCACCATAAAGCTGAAAATGTTTAGGGTAAATTCCAACTCCCCTTTGGCCCTAACTCTTCGTTTTGTGTATTCATGTGAAGGGGTGGTGGTGTCCTGATTCTGGTTAAGCCCGAAGGGGAGGGGGAAGTGGTAGGGCTACCTGGCCCTCCAAATGGAGATTTTCCAGGGGCAGATATAGGGGTGGTATGATATTACCCACAATTTCATGTGAAATACAGGCAAAATGGGAAGGAAATCGGCTGCAGCAGCCAAAGAAATGCACAAATGTATTTGGTTTTTTTTTGTAAATATAATATGAAAATCACAATTTTAAGGTTGCTTTAATGTATTAAGCATTCGAAAATTCCAACTGTGGCCTTCCGGTGTGGAGTTTGCATGTTCTCCCTGTGTATGCGTGGGTTCTCTCCGGGTTCTCCGGCTTCCTCCCACCGTCCAAAGACATGCATGTTAGGTTAATTGGTTACTCTAAATTGTCCCTAGGAATGAATGTGAGCGTGAATGGTTGTCTGTCTCTCTGTTGGCCCTGCGACAGACTGGCGATCTGTCCAGGGTGTACCCTGCCTCTCACCTGATAATAGCTGGGATAGGCTCCAGCAACCCCTGCGACCCTGAACTGGATGAGCGGTACAGAAAATGAATGAATGAATAAATGTGTTACAGACAAATTTTTTACAAATATGAAAAAATTGCTAGCTTCGTTACGTTACGTGCATCTTCTTATGTCTGTAATGTAACGTTAACGTTAAGCTTGAGCCGAAAGCGTCTTCTTTTCCTTTCATTTTTACATTTTGTATCCCAAAGCTGGAAAATAATCCAGTCACCCAGGAAAGGGAGGTTATTGCTGCTGCAGTAAACTGACATGTCTCTTCCGAAAAGAGACATGTCAGTTTACTGCATCACGGACGACTACTGGTGGCGTATGAAGATTTAAAAGACTTGTCCCATTTCTTAGGGGTATAATTCAATCTAGGGCCAACAGGAAGGGCCAGGGGCAGGGATGAAAATAGGATTTAGAATTGAGCCATAGTCAGGGGTCAGAATAGGGGTCACAGAAACAGGGATGCAGCAACGGGCACACAGGAAACAGGGGTCAACAAGCAACGCAACTCTAAACCAGAGATACCTGCTGAGAAAGAAGAACAGAAACACATATTAATGACAACAATGCCAGATATCCATACATGGAGTAAAAAAGAGCATAGAGGAGCCCAGTGCATCATGGGACATCCCCCAGCAGCCTCGGCCTGTAGCAGCAGAGCTACAGGGACGGTTCAGGCTAAATGTGATGACACAGTTTTACACTAAACTCAGAACAACCAGCCAGGAGAATCTGAACATGTTCATGTCTCTGCATCAATAAAAATCATCTTCATCTTCCTCACAGATAAACACTTCAGAGCTGTTTATTATTTCCAACCATGAGGATGAAGGACTTTCAGCTCTGATCCTGATTCAACCCGTACAAACATGACGATGAGGAGCGATGAAGACGAAGCCTCCCTGTTTTTTATGTGACAGGATGACACAGTTTCAGCTGTGAATGTTTGTCTGTGTTTACCGTTTGTCCTGCCGCTCTCACTGTCAGACTGCCGCTGATCATACTGAGGATGAGGATGATGACCGCAGTCATTATCATTCCCTTCACTCCCACAATCCTCTGCTCCAGCTTCAATTGACGTGGGATTGTACACTTGGCATGGGAAGCATAATTACCGTCCTGCATCTCTGCCAACCAAAGCAGCCAACACTCTGTTTGTGCGTCGATCTAAACATCAACAACAACAACAAAAACACAGTTCTCCGTTCACATGTCCCATGAGAGCACCTCCATTCACCGTAATGGTGGCGGTGGTGGCGTGGCGCTCCTCTCTGATGGATGCAGGACGCTGAGGGACAGTGCTTTGTGGCGTGGACGAGAGGAATGATGGGAAAACACGCCAACAGAGGCCCAGAGGAAGTGTGGATGTGTGTGTGCCGTTAATTTAAAACATTCACTTAACGTGATGGCCTGTCTGATGAATCCTCACATCCCCAACACGTGTGATCATTTCAAAAACATGTTTGCAGTTCTGAAATGTTCCTGTTTTCTGGGAAGGAAAACAAACAAACGGTTTCTCTGTTATTAGATAATTCACTTTTCTTTCTCAGCTCTGCAGTGTATTCAGTCATGATAGTAAAGGTGTCTCCTCTCCGCACCACAACAGGTCCAGGTAGATGGCTGTCCTTGGTTCTGATGGAAGTTTTCCTTCCTGCTAAAAGGAAGTTTTTCTAGCCACTGTCTCCTCATGCAGCTTAGAAAGGAAGATTTAATCACAGAGGATTTATTGTAGTTTCCCTTTTCATGAACTGGTTTATATGAACCAGTAAATATAAATTGGAAAAATGTAGATCATATAATCAGGCATGAAGCTAAAGTGGTAGCCAAGGTAGCAAAGGCCACCTCTGAAATCCAGGGCTCTCAAGTTTTCAAGATTTCTTGGAGTGAGATTGAGACTGAGGTGGGGCAGGGGTCATTGCCAGTGGGGGCAATTTACCAGATTGCTGTCCTTTATGTTGCACATTTACAGGTAAGACTTTTGTAATAGTGCAGGACAAGTTCATGTCACTGTAGTACTCTGAACTGGCAGTAAATGACTTGATCAGATCTGCACAACGTTCAGCAACTTGTAGTCAGGTAAAGGACTCCATCCTCGCAGTCTTCAGCTGGCGACTTTGTCCACTTTGGCTGCGCTGCTTTTATGGCCCCTTGACAACTCGTGCGTCTGACTTCATGGTCAGACAGCCCCCAGACAGATGCGTGTCATACGTTCGCGCGCTGATCACATGGTGTTGTGCCAGTCTGCTCTCGTGCACAGCTCATTGAATCTCACGCGCGTCTGTACATCCAGCTTTTGTCTGCTTTGGCGCTTCATACGCAGTCAATCCGAGCGAGCCTGGTTGGCTCGTTCATAGTAACACAGTGTAATTAATAATCAGCATGAGAAATGGCATGTGTGGTGTGAGAGTGTTTGTAGTTGCTCAAATGCGTGTGTTTCACGCTCATTGCGTGAGACTTGAGAGCCCTGAAAATCTGATTGGACACCCTAGGTACAGGACAGAAACATCTTTCTAAACACACATGGATCACCAGCATCATTACTCCAGTTTGAAGCTAATTTTAAAAGAGGCTATCTGTTACTGTTGAGGAGAAAATTAATTACTCGAGATCGTTTTTGGTAGTGGAAATGTCAAATACAGTTAATCCATTCTGAGGTCAAAACAAGACCTGCTGTGTGTCAGTCAATGTAAGGCCACCTCAGTGAGACAGTAGCTTTATAGAGCTAGATATTGCATAAGGAAATCCACAATATTAGTATCATGAGCTCTCTTCAGACAGTGAACATACGTTTAAGACAAGAAAGCATGTAGAAAATAAATAAACTTACGAGTAATAACAACGTTGCAGTTGACTCTTTCAGTGTTGCTACAGAAGTTTTGTTTTAAATCCATTTGTTTGAAAACTCTGACCTGAATCACTCATGTTCAGGTATGAACACTAGCTTGGCTCACGCTGTGCATCAGCTGGGGGAAAGGCTGTTCGCTTGATAGTGTGTGCTCTAATTGGAGAATATGAATTACATGGAATTATAAACTACATAGAATGATAAGCTGTTGTCTGATTCAACCGACAGAAAGCTGACTGCCCATGAACAGGGACGTTGACACTCTTGACATTCACATGGCCTCATCAGTGCACAACAGATCACATTATACCCCCAAAACCAAAGAAAAGTGACATCTGTTGCCATGGCACCTTTAATGAAATTTTTTAAAGGTAGAGTCCAGAGTTCCTCCCTGTTTCTGTTTGTGAACAGTATTTAAACCAACAGCCTTTCCCGTCGAGCAAATGGCTGCATCGCTCTTCAGCCTATTCACCTTCAAGCCTCATCGTCAGCATGAAAGCAGATGAAAGCCAAACCAATATAAACCCTGGTTTTCCAACATGCACTATCTAAAGCTCTTACCGCAGAATACTTCCTTTTCTTTGCTGTGTCCACCATTTTTTTTTCCCCCGTGAGTTTGAGTGACCGGCATCTGCTCTAAACATAAGCTTATCCCTACTCAGCGCCATGCCCTTAGCGCTGTGATTGGCTGGCAATATATACAGAAATCTCTGACCAGAAACGTCCTGACCACACCAAAAAAGGGAAAAAGCGAATTACAGACAGGGGGAGAGGGAGGTGCAAACAAACTGACCGCCACACGAGAATAGAGGCCCAAAGGTGCAAATTGAGATGGATTTCACTTGCACAAGTCTAGCGTTTTTTGTCTCCAAGGTCTTCACCTGTGTACGTGGAGAGTTCGGAGACCTCTTTTTTTTACCACCTACTGTACCCACCTCTCCTCATGTTACCGTTTTCTCTCTGCAAAGGTGCGCCCTGTGAGGGGCTGCGTGTCCACGGTCTGCCTGATCCTGTCTTGT
The DNA here is from genome assembly GCA_023101725.1 of Atherinomorus stipes. Classification (NCBI taxonomy): domain Eukaryota; kingdom Metazoa; phylum Chordata; class Actinopteri; order Atheriniformes; family Atherinidae; genus Atherinomorus; species Atherinomorus stipes. The sequence goes on along the minus strand of JALJCO010008828.1, from coordinate 10,630 downwards.
TATGTTCTTTTGTCTGTGTGTCTTGGACGGGTTGTACTGAAACATGAATTTCCCCTCGGGGATCAATAAAGTATCTTTGATTTGATTTGATTTGATTTATATGGAATTTAAAAAGCGCACATAAAAAGTGAAATATCTGGATTTTACTGAACATTTTCTGAACATACTCTCATCTCTTTATCACATTTACTTCTTCATGGAGCACTTTCCAGGTCTTGGTGGAGATGATTTTCGACCCTTTGCTCCAGAATCAATGGGATCCTCTTCTCAGAGCGATGGTTATGCAGTTAGGGCTTTTTTTAGGTGCAGCAAAATTATATAAAACATACAAGTTTTGGGGTGCATTCACACAAGATAGTCAGCTAGACTTGGTCCGGCAGGGGACTCGGCTCATTTTGGTGGGTGGGGGGTGATATCCTTGACCCAGATAGCGTTTATGCTGTGTCTGATATTATCATTAAATTAATGTAGTTTTCTTAGAATAATGTGATTGTGTGAAGTGTTCCTGCTCAAACAGTCTGTTGGGTGTTAGATAATTGTTGTAAGCTTAAATGCAGGTTAACTCCTCTTCTGATAAATCCGGGTTCAGATCTCCTCTTTACTCGTGTGATTTGAGTTTGCAGGAGAGTTTTAAAGACAACATCTTTGTTTGCATTTTCCTTCATCAGGACTTTGAAAAGAATCTGCAAGAAAATGAATCTGTTCAGCAGAAAGAAGCAGACGAACTTGGAGAAAATGGCTGCTTTTATGGAGGGGGGACTGACCGGAACCGGTCGACTGCATCAGCGGGCAATTCAGAGGGGCTTTGTGCTCTTTTAACTCGTACTGTGTATCTAAAAAAAATTGAATGACTCAAGAAGTTTAAACCTGCATGACATTAACTTACCTGTGTTGCACTGTCGCGTTTTCAGTGTCCACTAACTAGTACAATTCCCACTTTATTCTTGTAAAATTATGACTTTATTCTAGTTAATTTGTCACTTTATTCTTGTAAGTTTACAACTTTATTTCTATAAAATTACGACTTTGTTCTCAGAAAATAACTACATTTTTCTTGTAAAATTGTGACTTTTCCTGTAAAGTTGACTTTTTTTTTTCTTGTAAAATTGTGGCTTTTTTCCTTTAAAAATACAACTTTACTCTCAAAGTTGTAAAAAAAAATGTTAATGTGGCCCTAATACTCCTTCGTATATTTGTACATAAAGCATTTATGGAAGTACAATGTGCTTTTGCTGATGGGATTTATGGTGTGTTTCAGCAAGTCTGATGAAGTATCTGAGTATAGAAGAACAATTCCTTTAGAAAAAGATTCCTCTGTGTCAGAAACTGTTCATGCAAAGATTTAGAATGGAAATGTTGTGTTCGGAGTCTGACAGTGAAAGTTGTTGACAAAAGATTTTAAAATATAAGAGAACAAAGAAATAAAAACAAGTCGGTTGTTCCTCTGAGTTCCACATTCAGCTACAGAGATCAGAGATACCCTCCTCCATCCCCCCATCCCTCCTCCTCCATCCCCCCCATCCCTCCAGGAGCTTCACTCCATCATCCCGTCTCCTATCATGCCTCACCTGACACAACATTACAGATGCATTATGGGATCTAAGGGAGGAGGGCAAGGGGCCGCAGAGCTTTGTGAAAATTTGATGAAACATGAGAGGACCAAACGCAGGTCGTCAGGAGAGGAGGAGATCATCAATATTACATCAGAGCGCTGCTCCACCTTCAGTTTTAGTTCTTCTTTTGTTTCAGGAAAACGAAGGAAAGTTTGAGTTTTATCAGCAGCTCTCCTCTCTGCTGCTGCTTTCCTGTGACCAGATCCAAAACAGGAGGTGGGGGGGGGGGGGTTGTTTTTTTTTTTTTTCCCCTCCACCTGACCTACAGTATGACCGTTCATATGATTCTTTTGATCTGCTGAGAATCGCAATCTTTATAACGACTTTGCAATACATTTAGTGAGTTGGGGTACGTTCACATTGGTGCTGTTTGGTCGGCTTTAAACAAACACGGGCCCGTTTCCACAGTTAATACAGTTCGTTTGGAGTCGTGTGAACATGCATTTGCACTCTGATGTGGACCAAAAACTCCAGTCCGCTTGAAAACTGGGGGTCTCAGTGCACTTGCAAAGGAATCTTGGTGCAGTGCTTATGAAAGCAAACTGACCATCCAGTGACCCAAAGAGAGAAAGTGAGGTAGAGCAACATCCTAGCTCACTGTCTCACCTGCTGCTCATGTGGACAGGTTCTGGTGAAAAACATATCACGCTTTAACACAAAATGTGGCCAGGTAAAACTGAACAACTGGAAAGTGACTTTGAGGAACTTTCCAGACCACACTATAGGCGCATTTGGACAGAGATGTTCTAAGAACGCAGTTCCTATAACTACACGTCCCGAGTTTAGTTATAACAACAACCCTTTGCCTTCAGTGTGCGTTCTCACATGAGGGAGGACCTTGTTAGGGACTGTGTGTGACGCAATCGTTGCGACAGTGATAAAATTTATGCCCCAGCAGATCTGATACAAAACAGGTTTCTCATCTCTTTTATTCAAAGCTATTATAAAAGCTAACTTACCAGCTTTCCCTCATCACGGTCATATGTTTCATGTAACAGAACATGACATTTCAAAATCGTTATCGATTCGGGACGTGCACCATTGTGATTGATTTAGTAATGAATTGGTACACTCCTATTGTAATAGTTCTTGTTCTTATTACAATCTCGGTAAACAGTTAAACAGGTAAACAGCTGTGAGACCTTAAATATGGCGGGGCTGGAAGAAGCAGAGATCACGCAAGAGGCGTGGCTTGCCAGTTCTACCAATCACCAAACATCTACTGTATGTATTTCAGTTCCTATGGAATCCTGCCTCCAAGTAGGAGCTAAAAGGTTATAGGAACTGAGGGCCGAGGTCCCTAGTTCCTCTATGTCAGAATGCGCAAAAAAACGGCCTGTTTCCCAAACAGGTTATAGGAACTCCAAAAAGGTTCCTACAGTCCGAAAGCGCCTTATGAAAGCGGGAAGAAAGTACTGGTCGCTCCACTTCAGCTGAGGAGCTACGGGATTATTTCATAGATGCTCAGTGTTTTTTGGATGGATGGGTGAATAATCCAGATTATAAGTGAAACTGAATCAATTTTACCATAGAAAGCTTTAAATTGTTTTTATTGAAGTGTTATCCTTGAAGAGAATTGTCCACTTTAAACATTGCTGAAATGTGTCTTCCACCTCTTCTTTGGCCATGAACATGTCTGGTCGCGAACATCCACAGGGATCTTGTCTGGCATGCGATCCCTGGGAAAACCTAGGACACGCTGGAGGGACTACAGATGCGGGCATGAAAAAGTTCTGCCTTTTTCTGCCAGAAGTGGTGCAGTAATAGAGCACAATTGAATTAGCAGACAAGTCGCTGGTAAGTGGCTGGTAAGTAGCTGGTAAGTGGCTGGCAGTCGGCAGAAAGGGGAACTTTTTCATGCCCGCATCTGTACGTCTCTCAGCTGGCCTGGACACGCCCTGGGATCCCCTAGATGAGCTGGTGGATGTGGCTGGGGAGAGGGAAGTCTTGGTTTCCCTGCTTAGGCAGCCGCCCTTGGATAAGTGGCAAGAAAATGGATGGATGGCATCCTCCTCTGCCTCCTCTCTTTTCTCGTAACCATCCTTATCCCCGTTCAACCACAACATTTCTGTTTTTCCTTCTACATGTCACTTCCTATATATTTCTGTCCAAATTCTGTTCAGGCAGTAGCTGGTCAACAAAGTCACGCAGCCGATGGATGGGTGATGGATGATACACTATATTGCCAGAAGTATTTGCTCACCCATCCAAGTTATCGGAATCAGGTGTTCTAATCACTTCCATGGCCACAGGTGTATAAAATGAAGCAGTTAGGCATGCAGACTGTTTCTACAAACATTTGTGAAAGAATGGGTCACTCTCAGGAGCTCAGTGAATTCCAGTGTGGAACTTTGATAGGATGCCACCTGTGTAACAAATCCAGTCATGAAATTTCATCGCTCCTAAATATTCCACAGTCAGAGTACTGTGAGCTGTATTATAAGAAAATGAAGAGTTTGGGAATGACAGCAACTCAGCCACGAAGTGGTCAGCCACATGAACTGACGGAGCGGGGTAATAGTGGGAAGAGGTGGCCAACTTTCTGCAGTCAATCACTGCAGACCTCCAAACTTCATGTGGCCGTCAGATCAGCTCAAGAACGGTGCGCAGAGAGCTTCATGGAATGGGTTTCCATGGTGATCAGCTGCATCTGTCCATACATCACCAAGTGCAATGCAAAGCGTGGATGCAGTGGTGTAAAGCAGCCGCCACTGGACTCTAGAGCAGTGGAGGCGTTCTCTGGAGGGACCAATCACGCTTCTCCGTCTGGCAATCTGATGGATGAGTCTGGGTTTGACAGTTGCCAGGAGAATGGTACTTGTCTGACTGCATTGTGCCAAGTGTAAAGTTTGGTGGAGGGGGGATTATGGTGTGTAGTTGTTTTTCAGGAGCTGGGCTTGGCCCGGTAGTTCCAGTGAAAGGAACTCTGAATGCTTCAGCATACTAGGGATATCCCGATCCGATCACGTGATCGGAAATCGGGCCCGACCACGTGGTTTCAGACTGGATCGGAATAGGCTATTACATCCCGATCAGGTATCGGAAATGTTTTCCTTTACATTGACACGGCAGCAGCGGGCTGCCATGGCCAACGTTGCCCCTCTTTGGTCGGAGATGCGACCTGGCGGCAGCATCTCTTCTTCCTCTTTGTGATTTTCCTGTCAGTTACAGTTTTATGACCAGCGGCTGGTTTAATTCTGCCTCATATGAGCTGGCGGAGTCCTGCACGCAGCTACTGTATTGGTTTTATGTGCTGTCCAGCAGATAAAAAAACGTACGTTCCCATGCCTCAGAGAAATGGAGAAAAAACCAAATACTTTCCTTTGTGATTAAGCCCACATACATTCACAAATGATCCATTCCTCATTAATTTGGTGTTAGTTGGTGCAGAAATGTATGCTAAATATCTTGTTTTAAAAATGTGATTGAAAGAATGTAATTGATCAGAGGTGTTATAATACAGTAAAATAAGAATAAATAAAAGGAAAAAATATAACCAAAGTGACACCTCCTGATTCCCCAATTCCACCTTCAAGCTATGATTTAAATTAAATAGGATTCAGAGTCAGATTAGGGTAGTGTGTTGATTACCCCCCTCTCCGACCAGTGGTATCACCACGGCTGGAGCATGCTGTAAGGAAACACTGTATCTGTCTTTTTCTCTTCAGATTTTTATTTTATTATAGAAGTATCGGATCGGGACTCAGTATCGGCCGATCCTCAAAATCTAATGAATCGGAATCGGGGGCAAAAAAAAAACAGATTGGGACATCTCTACAGCATACCAAGACATTTGGACAATTCCATTAGAGCTGGTGTTTGTTCGCGCTGATGTAGGATTTAAGTTCACAGTTTGATTTGTTTTCAGAGCTTATGAACTGAGCTCATCTTCATTGTTGACTCCAACAAGACTAAATCTGATCCGAGGACAGCTAAACGTACCACGGTACCTCTCCTTGTGAAGTTGGAGGTAACCTTGCAGCCAGCTCAGGCCCGGCTCACCCCTCAGAGACTGGATGTGATTATGGTCCTGTCGTCTGTGGTCCTGTGAGACAGCAGCTGTGATGCCGGTGTGGGTGGAGTCGTCCCGCTGTGCGTCACGCCTCAAACAGGATGATGCTGAGCTCGTTTCACGGCAACTCAACGTCTTTAATGTGATGTAGACACCACTTTGATCAGTGGCTGCGCTGATGAAGATCAGACACATATAATCAGGTTGTTAACACGGACTGAACATGGAGCTGTGAAGGACGTAGCTGTCAACTTTCAGCTGGAAGAAAGTAAATACAAACAAACTAAATGAGATTAAAGTCTTGCTGTCAACATGAAGGGAATGAAACTGGTTCCTTTAAATTAAATGAGTAGTGGTGACCTCTGACCTCAGCCATGAACCTGATTGTGCAGAGCTTTCAGGATTTAAATCATGTCTTCACGTGCTTTCTGTATCTGCAGCTGCAGAATGTATTACAATGTATTACTCCTAACATCTGGATCTGTTTGAGGGTCGACCAGCTGGAAAACAGCAGTTTCACATTACAGAACTGTTAACATCACTGGTCATTGGTGGAGTGCAGAAACCAAATCCAGTTTCAAATCCATCTTTAGACTGGAATCAGCTTTTTCTGGTCATTGAAGAACCAATCAGCAGACAGATACTAGAAAATGTCAGTGATGAATTATCACACCAGGATCTTTTAAAGGTTCACTTGAGAGTTGATCTGCAGTTGTAAACATTTTTAACACAGCTTAAAGGTTGAATACGAACATTTATATTAAAAACTATATTTAGAAAAATAGTACCTCTGTGACTTGTTTGGAGGGGATCAGAATGAAAGTACAACATTTCCTAAAAAAAAGTATATTTTGCCTGAAAATAAATATAAAATTAATTTAAACGGGTTTGACAATGGCATTATGTTTACATCTACAAGCCAATACACGCCGCCATTGCAGGTTGCCAGATACGATCTCTGTGTGACAACAGCATGTTGGGCACAGTTAGGTTGGCACAGGGGGAAAGAGTGGAGTCGGCAAGTCAAGCAGCTGCTTTAGGGCCCCAGAGACATTGCTATCCTTCTCAGAAGAGGAGTGACCTGAGACGAGCAAAAACTGGAGTCAATATAGGTGAAGCCTACACTAAATGGACCCACATAAACATTTTCCACAGCATCACGCAGAAATGCCAACTGTCCTCCTGGATCGGTAAGCTAGCTCTCTTGTTAACGTGGCTAACGTTAGCTGTCAGTTATGAACTCCTCTGCATTACTTGCTGGACATGCTTCAGGCTGCTTCTTGTCGTATCGGCAGTGAGCCTGGCAATCCAGCGGCTGGAGTTGTTTTTCTGCCATTGCAACTACAACCTAGACACACATGATGTCGCTGTTCTGTCCGTGTACCATATTCAACCTTTTCCGTGAAATACTGTAAATGAAAATAGTTGTTTTATGTGCTTATGGAGTACTCTTTTTGTTTGTACTTAAAAATGTTTTCTGTGCCAGTAAACAGAAAACGTGAAGCAGTTCTGTCTGAGAACAGGAAGTCTCAGTTTGGAACAACTTCAGTGAGTCTGAGCTGAACACCAACAGTGAGCTTTCCCTCTACACATTTTTTTTTCAACATGTAGAAGATACATCTTGCTGATGCGCTGGGACACATCATCAGTGATGTAACCTGGGGTCACTGGGTGTTTCGGGTCTTTCAACATCAGACACCTCGCCCAGGCGACCCGACCAGAGTTGATCAGACTCCGGCCTGTGTCCCAGCAGCATTTGTCCACGGATCAGCCCTCTTGATCCAAAGCCATCTTGTGGCTCTTTCTGCGGCTTCAGTTGCAGACCTGATGGCCTTTCTTTTGCCTCACCGGTAAGGCCCAGCATAGTGAGGACTTTGCAAAGGGACCGCCCTGCAAATCCTCGGCACCCCACCTCCAGGGGTTCACAGCTAGTCCTCCAGCCTTGGCTCCTACACTCCTCCACCAGCTCCTGGTACTTAGCACGCTTCCTCTCATTTGCCTCCTCCATGCGTTCTTCCCAGGGTACTGTGAGTTCCAGAATGATCAACTGCTTGGTGGAATCGGAGACAATGATCCTTATCTGGTCGGAGCCGTGTGGATGTTATTCTTGCTGGGATCTTCAGCTGCTTTCCCAGGTCCACTTCTAGCTGCCAATTCTGTGGCGGTGGTGAGGAGACCTGATCTGGTCCCTGCTGGGATGGGGTGGCAAAAACTTCTCTCCAGCAGCTTTGTGGAACCTGATGGACTTAGGCTTGCTGTGTCCCTTGGTGGTGTTAATGGCCTTGGCTATGCTCTCCGCAACCGCCTTTAGCACCTGGTCGTGGCGCCAGCGATAACGCCCCTCTCCAAGTGCTTTTGGGCAGCTACCGAGGAGGTGTTCCAGGGATCCCCGGCCTGGACACTGGGGAGGACCAGGATGGTGTCTCTGCTTTGCCCCAAACATGGAGGTTGGATGGGCTGGGTGGGACATCATAAACAGCCTGGACTAGGAACCTGATGTTAAGGGAGTCTGCTCTCCAGATGTTGTGCCAGGTGATCTTACGTTGCAGAACATTCTCCCATTTAGTCAGGCTCCTTGTTGTCCCATCCCCACCATCCTGCTGGCATTTCTTCCTCCTCCTGCCGCCGCCGTCCTGAATGAGGCGTTGCCGCTGTTTTCCCTGGGCCTTGTCACCTGGTTGATGGAAAATAGCCGATGCCTGCGCGCCCCTGAGGCTATGGGCCCGACCAGCACCTTCTGCCTCAGTCGCGACTCTGCCACATCCAGGGCCTCGTTCGGCCCTCCATTTCCGGCCTGTCCGAACCTGGATGCCAGCACGCTGCACACCTTCTCATCCCTGGATTCCCACTTACTGCAGGGAACTTCTCGAGTTCTAGTCACCATGAACTCTTCAGTGAGACCACTGAATGGAGGCTGCAAGGTGTTACTACTGCCGTACAGGGAGCAGCACTGCTCAAGCTTCGGGGTAGACCAAGCCATCTTCGCAGGTAGCTGCACAGTCTTTCTCTCCATGGCCTCTACAGTTGTAACAATGGGTACTGCGTACACTAGCAGAGGCCACAGGATGCGGAGCAGGATGGCATGCTGGTAAATCAGGCCTTGAATCTCCCTGGCAGAAGCCAGATCTATCGACACATCTCAACCATCCCTCCAGCTCCTTGCTGGTTCTCTGGATGGATGATGAGTCTTTGAGGCTGCAATCAAAGAGCTTCCCAAGGCTCTTGACTGGCTGCTCTGTAATGGACGGGATAGTGGCTCCAGCCAGAGAAAAGCGGTACCTGTCTGTCACCTTTCCCCTCTCCAGGCACCAGAGATCTTGCACTTTGCTGGCTTAAAGCTCATCCTTGCCCAATAAGATGAGCTTCTCAAGACTTTGCAGAATCCATCTGCTGCCCAGGACAGATGTAGTGGTGACAGTTAGGTCATCCATGAATGCTCTCTTATAGGGGGCTGGCGTACTCCAGATTTTGTCAGAGGTCCTCTACATTTCCACTTCTGCGGCCTTGACGATCATGTTCATGGCCAACAAACAGGATGACTGAGATTGTGCAACCAGTTATTATGCCCTTCTCAAGTCGATACCAGTCTGATGTACCCGCCCCACAGTGACTCTCAGCCTGAAGTTGCTGTAGATGTCCAGGATAAGGTCTATGACTTTGTAACGTGATGTTGCAGGAGGGCAACCTCAACAAGCTTGTGAGGTATGGAGCCATACGCATTGGCTAAATCCAGCCACAGTACGGTCAAGTCTCCTTTCCCTTCACGAGCCTCTCTGATGAGTTGCGTTACCACTCCTGTATGTTCCAGGCATCCAGGCACTCCAGGAATCCCACCCTTCTGAACAGAGGTGTCAATATACCTGTTCTTCAGAAGGAACTCAGTTAGTCGGCGTGACAAGACGCTGAAGAAAATCTTGCCTTCGACGCTTAGCAGCGAGATCGTCCTAAACTGACTGATGTCCTTTGAGTCCTCTTCTTTGGGGATCCACACACCCTCTGCACATCTCCATTGGCCTGCCACTTGTCCTCTGCGCCAGATCACCCTCAACAGCTTCCACAGATGTCAGCAATAATTGTGGACAACGTTTGTAAGCAGTGTATGGAACACCGCTGGGGCCTGGTGCTGATGCTGATCTAGCTCCCTTCACAACCTCCTGTATTTCAGCCCAGCTAGGCTCCCTTGTCACAAACTCCACTGCTGGCGCCTGCGGATTAATGAGGGTCCTCTGTGGTCCAAGTTCCTGGTCCCTCTCAGGGTCGCTGATGGTGTTGTGCAGAAAGGTGTTTGCCTCTGCCATTGAGCACATGAGGTTGCCACTCCGTTTATCCCCAAGCAGCTTTTTGGAGAAGGTGAAGGGGTTGGAGATGAACGCAGCACGCTTCCTTGCTCTCTCCTTCCTTCGCCTTCGGTGCCCTTCTGCACGTCGCAGCGTCATGAGCTTCTTTCTTAGAATGTTGCGAAGCTCTGCCAGGGGTTGTTTCTCCTCTTCACTTGCCACCTTGTATTGCTTCTTGAGGCTCCGCAGTTCTTGGCGCAGTTTGTGGATCTGAGTAGCGCGGCGGTTCAGTGTGAATATAGTCCTGGAGTTCTTACTCTCGCTGAGGCCAAACCTCTCTGCTGCATGGCTGACTATGATGGATGTCATGGTCTCAAGGCGTCTGTCCACTTCTCCCTTGGCGGTGGTTTCCAAGATCTGGCTTACGTCTCTGTCGAACTGTGCCCATGCTGCCTGGCTGTTGGCTGGAGGCCACTTGATCCGCTTCTGATGGAGAGACTGTGCAGGGGGTTTAGAGGCTCTACTGCTTGGAGGGGCTGGGCACTGTGGGGTGCTTCCTGGCCGGGCTCCTCCTGCGTCTCACCAGGATCAGGTCCTGTGCGTTGCAGTATATTCCCCTGTTCCCTGCATTTCATCCTGGCCAGATGTATCTTGAGGCCACGCATGTTTTTACACACTTTCACCCAGATGCATTGTGCATTCGTAGTCCAGTTTCCATTGCCGTATGT
>JALJCO010008826.1:0-11837 GCA_023101725.1 Atherinomorus stipes | reverse complement strand
TGTAAAACTGTAAAACATTGTCCCCCAACAAGCTCCGTCACAGACGGGGGCGGAGCCAAAAACTGTCCCCCAACAAGCTCCGTCACAGACGGGGGGAGCTAAAACTGTCCCCAACAAGCTCCGTCACAGACGGGGGCGGAGCTAAAAACTGTCCCCCAACAAGCTCCGTCACAGACGGGGGAGCTAAAAACTGTCCCCCAACAAGCTCCGTCACAGACGGGGGTGGAGCGAAAAACTGTCCCCCAACAAGCTCCGTCACAGACGGGGGGGCGGAGCTAAAACTGTCCCCCAACAAGCTCCGTCACAGACGGGGGCGGAGCTAAAAAACTGTCCCCCAACAAGCTCCGTCACAGACGGGGGGGGAGCTAAAAACTGTCCCCCAACAAGCTCCGTCACAGACGGGGGTGGAGCCAAAAACTGTCCCCCAACAAGCTCCGTCACAGACGGGGTGGAGCTAAAAACTGTCCCCCAACAAGCTCCGTCACAGACGGGGTGGGGCTAAAAACTGTCCCCCAACAAGCTCCGTCACAGACAGGGGGAGCTAAAAACTGTCCCCCAACAAGCTCCGTCACAGACGGGGGCGGAGCTAAAAACTGTCCCCCAACAAGCTCCGTCACAGACGGGGGCGGAGCTAAAAACTGTCCCCCAACAAGCTCCGTCACAGACGGGGGTGGAGCTAAAACTGTCCCCCAACAAGCTCCGTCACAGACGGGGGTGGAGCTAAAAACTGTCCCCCAACAAGCTCCGTCACAGACGGGGCGGAGCTAAAAACTGTCCCCCAACAAGCTCCGTCACAGACGGGGGCGGAGCTAAAAACTGTCCCCCAACAAGCTCCGTCACAGACGGGGGTGGAGCTAAAAACAAGCTCCGTCACAGACGGGGGTGGAGCTAAAAACTGTCCCCCAACAAGCTCCGTCACAGACGGGGGGTGGAGCCAAAACCTGTCCCCCAACAAGCTCCGTCACAGACGGGGGTGGAGCTAAAAAACAAGCTCCGTCACAGACGGGGGTGGAGCTAAAAACTGTCCCCCAAAAGGGTCCGTCACAAGACGGGGGTGGAGCTAAAAACAAGCTCTGTCACAGACGGGGGTGGAGCTAAAAACCTGTCCCCCAACAAGCTCCGTCACAGACGGGGGTGGAGCTAAAACCTGTCCCCCAACAAGCTCCGTCACAGACGGGGGCGGAGCTAAAAACTGTCCCCCAACAACCTCCGTCACAGACGGGGGCGGAGCTAAAACTGTCCTCAACAAGCTCCGTCACAGACGGGGGTGGAGCTAAAACCTGTCCCCCAACAAGCTCCGTCACAGACGGGGGCGGAGCTAAAACTGTCCCCCAACAAGCTCCGTCACAGACGGGGGCGGAGCTAAAAACTGTCCCCCAACAAGCTCCGTCACAGACGGGGGTGGAGCTAAAAACTGTCCCCCAACAAGCTCCGTCACAGACGGGGGTGGAGCTAAAAACTGTCCCCCAACAAGCTCCGTCACAGACGGGGGCGGAGCTAAAAACTGTCCCCCAACAAGCTCCGTCACAGACGGGGGCGGAGCTAAAAACTGTCCCCCAACAAGCTCCGTCACAGACGGGGGCGGAGCTAAAAACTGTCCCCCAACAAGCTCCGTCACAGACGGGGGTGGGGCTAAAAACTGTCCCCCAACAAGCTCCGTCACAGACGGGGGGTGGAGCTAAAAAACTGTCCCCCAACAAGCTCCGTCACAGACGGGGGCGGAGCTAAAAAACTGTCCCCCCAACAAGCTCCGTCACAGACGGGGGGCGGAGCTAAAACCTGTCCCCCAACAAGCTCCGTCACAGACGGGGGTGGAGCTAAAAACTGTCCCCCAACAAGCTCCGTCACAGACGGGGGCGGAGCTAAAAAACTGTCCCCCAACAAGCTCCGTCACAGACGGGGGTGGAGCTAAAAAACAAGCTCCGTCACAGACGGGGGGTGGAGCTAAAAACTGTCCCCCAACAAGCTCCGTCACAGACGGGGGTGGAGCTAAAACCTGTCCCCCAACAAGCTCCGTCACAGACGGGGGTGGAGCTAAAAAACAAGCTCCGTCACAGACGGGGGTGGAGCTAAAAACTGTCCCCCAACAAGCTCCGTCACAGACGGGGGTGGAGCTAAAACCTGTCCCCCAACAAGCTCCGTCACAGACGGGGGTGGAGCTAAAAACAAGCTCCGTCACAGACGGGGGTGGAGCTAAAACCTGTCCCCCAACAAGCTCCGTCACAGACGGGGGTGGAGCTAAAACCTGTCCCCCAACAAGCTCCGTCACAGACGGGGGCGGAGCTAAAAACTGTCCCCCAACAACCTCCGTCACAGACGGGGGCGGAGCTAAAAACTGTCCTCAACAAGCTCCGTCACAGACGGGGGTGGAGCTAAAACCTGTCCCCCAACAAGCTCCGTCACAGACGGGGGCGGAGCTAAAAACTGTCCCCCAACAAGCTCCGTCACAGACGGGGGGGGGGGAGCTGGACTCCTCTGTTTACCTTCATTTATGTAATCTTATCTGAATTATGATAAACTTGAGTTTAAGTTATTTCAGTGGAACCATTTTCCTGAAATACTCAGAAAGCTCATTTCTTATTTTGCATTTGCGTTTAATCATTAACTAAAAACGTGTCATCCTTTGTTCGCATTTGTCATTTAGAGCCTCACAGTTGACATTTTCACGTGTTCTGGATGATCCAATATATATATACAGTAATTTTCATTTAATTTTATTCATTTGATTTCATATACATGTTAAATCTGACACAGTTTGATGCTAAATTTTTTTTAATCACTTTTGTTTAAACAATTGCACATACGTTTGCTTTAAATATTAACCTCACTTTAATAATTTGTCCTGTGAAAAGCTAATTTAGTTTGCATCATAATCGCATCACATTAAAACATAAAACATGAACCGTAACAGGAAAAGAATAAAACGCAGGTCGAAAGATTTGAGCAACAGATGCTCGTGCTCTCAGGGAGCTTTTATTGATAAAATTTAACAGTATTTTTTGTCTCATTTCTATTTTTATTTTTTATCATTGATGTTATTTAATGTGTTGTTTTTGTGGTGCAGTTCTTTTCATAATGATTCATACCGTCCAATGAAAGAAACGACTAACTTCATAATAGTAATTAAAATGACAACAAAACTAAAGAAACTAAAAAATGAATAACAATTTTCTGAATTATGATTTAGTGAAATAAAATACATGCTTTTAAACTGTGTTTAGGAAAAGTGGTATATAAATAAGAAAGTATTGCTATTATTATTAGTAATAATAATGATAATAATAATAATAATATTATTACTATATTATTATGATTATTATCATTGTTATTATTATTGTTATTATTATCCATCTACGAGTGTAGCAGCACAGTGCATGACTTCGTCCTCTCCGTAGTTTGTGGTGACATATTTATTAAGGATGTAACTAAAACACATTTTATTTTATGATTAATTAATTACAAAAATGCCAAGTTAAAAAATTCATGTATTTATTTGTTGTTTATATCTACATGCTTTTATTCAATCTTTTTTTCTTCAGGGAGGCTTAAAATGACATTAAAACACAAGATATGGGACTAAATTAAATTAATCATATTAATCACATACTTAGTAATTAATCTTGATGAATCACATTTTAATCACATAAAAATACTTGCTCTTAAAAAACAATGTATTTTTTATTTAAACAGATTTTGGCGAACGGCTGAATAAAAAAATAGACCCAGACATTAAAACGATAAAGTCAAGCTCTGGAAAAATGCATTTATTTACATTCCAATGAAAAAGGGCGACGGAGTCGACCACACGTGCTTTCACGTCCGCCTCCAAACGTTTCCAATAACACCGATATGTGGCCTCATTTATTGATAATTGCTTTTGTTAAAAAAGAAAAAAAGCTGGAAAAAGGGTCTGAAAAATAGATTATTCCTGCTGTAAACATGATTATTTCTGCTGTAATCACGTATATTTCTGCTAAAAAACATGTTTATTCCTGCTGTAAATGTTTATTTCTGCTGTAAACATGTTTATTCCTGCTGTAAACATGTTTATTTCTGCTGTAAACATGATTATTTCTGCTGTAATCACGTTTATTTCTGCTGAAAACATGTTTATTCCTGCTGTAAACATGTTTATTTCTGCTGTAAATATGTTTATTCCTGCTGTAAACATGTTTATTTCTGCTGTAAATATGTTTATTCCTGCTGTAAACATGTTTATTTCTGCTGTAAATGTGTTTATTTCTGCTGTAGACATGTTTATTCCTGCTGAAAACATGTTTATTTCTGCTGTAAATGTGTTTATTTCTGCTGTAAACGTGTTTATTTCTGCTGTAAACATTTTTATTTCTGCTGTAAACATGTTTATTCCTGCTGTAAACATGTTTATTTCTGCTGTAAACATGATTATTGTTTTCAGCAGTGAGCCTCACAGTCGGCCGGCCGCGGTTGCCACTCGGTCCTACACGGACCTTCAGCCAGAATTCAAACATTTTCTGCGTCTTCATACGATCAGAGCAGAGAAAAGGTCTGTTCAGACTTATTAAAGACCCCACAGCAACATCGGAACAGTCTCATCCGAATTCAAGTCCAAGCTGACGTGCTCGTGAGCAGCCGGACCAATCACGGCCTCAGGAGCGTGAGCAGCCGGACCAATCACGGCCTCAGGAGCGTGAGCAGCCGGACCAATCACGGCCTCAGGAGCCGTCGCGTCTTTGACGTGCCGGTGAGCAGCCGGACCAATCACAGCCTCAGGAGCGTGAGCAGCCGGACCAATCACGGCCTCAGGAGCGTGAGCAGCCGGACCAATCACGGCCTCAGGAGCGTGAGCAGCCGGACCAATCACGGCCTCAGGAGCGTGAGCAGCCGGACCAATCACAGCCTCAGGAGCCGTCGCGTCTTTGACGTGCCGGTGAGCAGCCGGACCAATCACGGCCTCAGGAGCGTGAGCAGCCGGACCAATCACGGCCTCAGGAGCGTGAGCAGCCGGACCAATCACAGCCTCAGGAGCGTGAGCAGCCGGACCAATCACGGCCTCAGGAGCGTGAGCAGCCAGACCAATCACGGCCTCAGGAGCGTGAGCAGCCGGACCAATCACGGCCTCAGGAGCGTGAGCAGCCGGACCAATCACTGCCTCAGGAGCCGTCGCGTCTGTGACGTGCCGGTGAGCAGCCGGACCAATCATGGCCTCAGGAGCGTGAGCAGCCGGACCAATCACGGCCTCAGGAGCGTGAGCAGCCAGACCAATCACGGCCTCAGGAGCGTGAGCAGCCTCAGGAGCCGTCGCGTCTGTGACGTGCCGGTGAGCAGCCGGACCAATCACGGCCTCAGGAGCGTGAGCAGCCAGACCAATCACGGCCTCAGGAGCGTGAGCAGCCGGACCAATCACGGCCTCAGGAGCCGTCGCGTCTTTGACGTGCCGGTGAGCAGCCGGACCAATCACAGCCTCAGGAGCGTGAGCAGCCGGACCAATCACGGCCTCAGGAGCGTGAGCAGCCGGACCAATCACGGCCTCAGGAGCGTGAGCAGCCGGACCAATCACGGCCTCAGGAGCGTGAGCAGCCGGACCAATCACAGCCTCAGGAGCCGTCGCGTCTTTGACGTGCCGGTGAGCAGCCGGACCAATCACAGCCTCAGGAGCGTGAGCAGCCGGACCAATCACGGCCTCAGGAGCGTGAGCAGCCAGACCAATCACGGCCTCAGGAGCGTGAGCAGCCGGACCAATCACGGCCTCAGGAGCGTGAGCAGCCGGACCAATCACGGCCTCAGGAGCCGTCGCGTCTGTGACGTGCCGGTGAGCAGCCGGACCAATCATGGCCTCAGGAGCGTGAGCAGCCGGACCAATCACGGCCTCAGGAGCGTGAGCAGCCGGACCAATCACGGCCTCAGGAGCCGTCGCGTCTGTGACGTGCCGGTGAGCAGCCGGACCAATCACGGCCTCAGGAGCGTGAGCAGCCAGACCAATCACGGCCTCAGGAGCGTGAGCAGCCTCAGGAGCCGTCGCGTCTGTGACGTGCCGGTGAGCAGCCGGACCAATCACGGCCTCAGGAGCGTGAGCAGCCAGACCAATCACGGCCTCAGGAGCGTGAGCAGCCGGACCAATCACGGCCTCAGGAGCGTGAGCAGCCAGACCAATCACGGCCTCAGGAGCGTGAGCAGCCGGACCAATCACAGCCTCAGGAGCGTGAGCAGCCGGACAAATCACGGCCTCAGGAGCGTGAGCAGCCGGACCAATGACGGCCTCAGGAGCCGTGGCGTCTGTGACGTGCCGGTGAGCAGACGGACCAATCACGGCCTCAGGAGCGTGAGCAGCCGGACCAATCACAGCCTCAGGAGCGTGAGCAGCCGGACCAATCACAGCCTCAGGAGCGTGAGCAGCCGGACCAATCACGGCCTCAGGAGCGTGAGCAGCCGGACCAATCACAGCCTCAGGAGCGTGAGCAGCCGGACAAATCACGGCCTCAGGAGCGTGAGCAGCCGGACCAATCACGGCCTCAGGAGCCGTCGCGTCTGTGACGTGCCGGTGAGCAGCCGGACCAATCACGGCCTCAGGAGCGTGAGCAGCCGGACCAATCACAGCCTCAGGAGCGTGAGCAGCCGGACCAATCACAGCCTCAGGAGCGTGAGCAGCCGGACCAATCACGGCCTCAGGAGCGTGAGCAGCCGGACCAGTCACGGCCTCAGGAGCGTGAGCAGCTGGACCAATCACGGCCTCAGGAGCGTGAGCAGCCGGACCAATCACGGCCTCAGGAACGTGAGCAGCCGGACCAATCACGGCTTCAGGAGCGTGAGCAGCCGGACCAATCACAGCCTCGGGAGCGTGAGCAGCCGGACCAATCACGGCCTCAGGAACGTGAGCAGCCGGACCAATCACAGCCTCGGGAGCGTGAGCAGCCGGACCAATCACGGCCTCAGGAGCGTGAGCAGCCGGACCAATCACGGCCTTAGGAGCGTGAGCAGCCGGACCAATCACGGCCTCAGGAGCCGTCGTGTCTGTGACGTGCCGGTGAGCAGCCAGACCAATCACGGCCTCAGGAGCCGTCGCGTCTGTGACGTGCCGGTGAGCAGCCGGACCAATCACGGCCTCAGGAGCGTGAGCAGCCGGACCAATCACGGCCTCAGGAACGTGAGCAGCCGGACCAATCACGGCTTCAGGAGCGTGAGCAGCCGGACCAATCACAGCCTCGGGAGCGTGAGCAGCCGGACCAATCACGGCCTCAGGAGCGTGAGCAGCCGGACCAATCACAGCCTCGGGAGCGTGAGCAGCCGGACCAATCACGGCCTCAGGAGCGTGAGCAGCCGGACCAATCACGGCCTCAGGAGCCGTCGTGTCTGTGACGTGCCGGTGAGCAGCCAGACCAATCACGGCCTCAGGAGCCGCCGCGTCTGTGACGTGCCGGTGAGCAGCCGGACCAATCACAGCCTCAGGAGCGTGAGCAGCCGGACCAATCACGGCCTCAGGAGCGTGAGCAGCCGGACCAATCACGGCCTCAGGAGCCGTCGTGTCTGTGACGTGCCGGTGAGCAGCCAGACCAATCACGGCCTCAGGAGCCGTCGCGTCTGTGACGTGCCGGTGAGCAGCCGGACCAATCACGGCCTCCAGGAGCGTGAGCAGCCGGACCAATCACGGCCTCAGGAACGTGAGCAGCCGGACCAATCACGGCTTCAGGAGCGTGAGCAGCCGGACCAATCACAGCCTCGGGAGCGTGAGCAGCCGGACCAATCACGGCCTCAGGAGCGTGAGCAGCCGGACCAATCACAGCCTCGGGAGCGTGAGCAGCCGGACCAATCACGGCCTCAGGAGCGTGAGCAGCCGGACCAATCACGGCCTCAGGAGCCGTCGTGTCTGTGACGTGCCGGTGAGCAGCCAGACCAATCACGGCCTCAGGAGCCGTCGCGTCTGTGACGTGCCGGTGAGCAGCCGGACCAATCACAGCCTCAGGAGCGTGAGCAGCCGGACCAATCACGGCCTCAGGAGCGTGAGCAGCCGGACCAATCACAGCCTCAGGAGCGTGAGCAGCCGGACCAATCACGGCCTCAGGAGCGTGAGCAGCCGGACCAATCACAGCCTCAGGAGCGTGAGCAGCCGGACCAATCACGGCCTCAGGAGCGTGAGCAGCCGGACCAATCACGGCCTCGGGAGCCGTGGTGTCTGATGCAGTTCCACCGTTCAGTGGAGCTGCAGCATGACGGCGGCAGACTCATTCATGTTCTATTACCTCTGGAATGTCTACAGTGGAATCAGGGAGCAGCCGCACATCACAGGGAGGGCATTCACCTTTCAATCACCCCCAGCACCCCCCCTCAGCCCCTCACCCCTGTAATCATGTTAGCTCATACATAATCGCATTTCAATTACTGACAGGAGTGTGACCCTTGCCTCCCAACATGCTTAATCTAATACATGTGTTTCCTAAAAGACAGAGGGATTAAAAACTAGATAGGAGAACAGGAAAGAGGGGGCATGCATCAACATACAGTATCATGCTGAAACTATAAAATAGAAACCACAATTCTACACCAATCTAACCACAGGACGCCGGAAGTGAGTTTTTGAATACTTGAACGAGGTAGACCCGGGGGGGGGGGGGGGTGGGGGGGGGGGGGGGGCGCCGGTTGCGGGTTTTAGGTTTTGGGTGAGGGGGGGGGTAGGGGGAGTGATGGATGAGGAGAGGAGAGACAGGCAGGCAAGGCAAACTAATAGTTGTGTGTTTAGGGGAGAGGGGGGGGGTTGGGGAGCACGACCATTGACAGCGTCTCCCCCAATGAGGAGACACAAAACAAAAAACACCCACTCTTATATATCCTTCTCCTCCTCCTCCTCCTCCTCCTCCTCCTTCTTCTTCTCCTTCTTCTTCTTCTTCTTCTTCTCCTTCTCCTTCTTCTTCTTCTCCTCCTCCTCCTCCTTCTCTTCTTCTTCTCCTCCTTCTTCTCCTTCTTCTTCTCCTTCTCCTTCTCCTTCTTCTTCTCCTCCTCCTCCTCCTCCTCTTCCTCTTCTTCTTCCTCCTTTTCTTCTTCTTCTTCTTCTCTCTCCTCTCTTCTTCTTCCTCTCCTTCTTCTCCTCCTTCTTCTTCTCTCTCCTTCTCTTCTTCTTCTTCTCTTCTCCTTTACTTCTTCTCTCTCTCTCTCCTCTCTTCTTCTTCTCCTTCTTCTTCTCTCTCCTTCTCTCTCCTCCTCCTCCTCCTTCTTCTCCTCTCCTTATTCTTCTTCTCTCTCCTTCTTCTTCTTCTCTCTCTCTCTTCTTCTCTCTTCTTCTTCTCTCTTCTCCTCCTCCTCCTCCTCCTCTCTTCTTCTTCTTCTCTCTTCTTCTTCTCCTTCTCTCTCTCTTCTCCCTCCTTCTTTTCTTCCTCCTCCCCTCTCTCCCTTTTCTCCCTCCCTCTCCTTCTCTCATCTTCTCCCTCTCCTTCTCCTCCTCCTCCTCCTCTCCTCTCTCTCTCTCTCTCTCTCTCTCCTCCTCTTCTTCTCTCTCCTCCTCCTCCTCCTTCTCTCTCCTTCTCCCCTTCTTCTTCTCCTCCTCCTCCTCCTCCTCCTCCTCCTCCTTCTTCTCCTCCTTCTTCTCTCTCTCTTCTCCTCTCTCTCTCTTTTTTTTTCTTCTCCTTCTCCTCCTCCTTCTTCTTCTCCTCCTTCTCCCCCTCCTCCTCCTTCTTCTCCTTCTCCTCCTCTCCTCCCTCCTCTCCTCCCTCTTTCTCCTTCTTCTCCTTTTTTCTTCTTCTTCTTCTTCTTCTCCTCCTCCTTCTCCCCCCCCCTCCCCCCTTCTCCTCCCTCCTCCCCCCCCTCCCCTCCTTCCTCTCCCCCCCTCCTTCCTCTCCCTCTCTTTGCTTCCCTGCCTTCCTTATTTTTTACCACCCAATTTATTTCTCACTTCCCTCTCATCCTTCATGGGGGCCTCCCGCCCCGCCTCAATGCGCTCACCCCCCCCCCCTCTCTCTCTCCCTCCCTTCTGCCTCCTGTTCCGCGGTTGGGGGCAATAGTCCCAGTCCCCCTCCTCCTTCACTATCTCCTCCTACTCCCCCTCCCCCCCCACCCCCCCACCCCCCCCCCCTCCCTCCCCCTCCCCCCCCCCTCCCCCCCCTCCTCCCCCCCCTCCCCTCCTTCCCTTCCTTCCCCCCTCCGCCCCTTCTCTCTTTGCTTCCCTGCCTCATTTCTTTATTCCAATCCATTTCATTTCTATCCTCACATCCCTTTTATCATGGGGTTTCCCCTGGCCCCGGGGCCCCCCTTTCCCCCCCCCCCCTTTTCCCCATTGGTGGCATCTCCTCCTCAATGAGGCCCCAGATCCTACTTCCCCACCCCCCCTGTGTTATCTCTCACCTCTCTCTCCCCCCCTATACCCCCCGCCCACAACCCCCCCCGCCAGCTCAGTCCCACGTCCTCCGTTGTTTAGAGCCGTGAATGATCCACGGTCTTCAGAAAAACGGCAGTTTTTATCGTGTTACGTCACGATTGGATGTGATCACGTCTATCAGACCAACGATTGTGTTGATCGGATTCAATCACTGCACCAATAATTATGACCATTGCTGCCATTTTAATGCTTTCTTCATCTAAAATGGATTTTTGTTCATTTCAATCAATCAATCAATCTTTATTTATGAAGCGCTTTTCCAGCAGGTTGCGCTGACTCAAAGCGCTTTACAGTTTAAAAACATTCCCGCCCGTTGCCCTTTCCCATCCCCAGCCCCCCACCCCCACCCCCACCACCCCCCCCCCCAAAAAAAAACAAACAAAAAAAAAAAAATCCAACAACAAAAAACGATCTACCTGAGGCTGAGTACAGATGGAAAAAGTGAGGGAACCCCATCAGAGGAGCCGTCTGCACCGGGGCAGCGCAGCAACGGTAACCGCAGCGGCCCAGGTGCCATGGGGAGGTATGATGGAAGATCACCCCCACCAAGGCACCAGTAGCACCGCACTGAGCCCGCCAACGCCACCCCGGACAGACGGCCCCCACGAGGAAAGCACCGGAGAGACCTAAGGACCCAGGAACAATAAAAAGTACTAATAATGAAAGTAATAAGAACGTATAAAATGCATTAAAACCTTGAATAGAAACATCTAAAAATGCCCAAACAGCAATAAAAAGCAATTTAAAAACAACCAGTACAAAATATTAAATTAGCCAATTAAAACTTAAACAGTAAAAATCAGCTAAAAGCCAAGCTAAAAAGGTGGGTCTTGAGCCTGCTCTTAAAAATGTGAACGTTCTCTGCGCCCCTGAGATCCTCCGGCAGACTGTTCCACAGGCGAGGGCCGTACCATTGGAACGACGCCTCGCCATGTGTGTGTGTCCTGGCTTTGGGAATTACTAAAAGCCGGCTGCCGGAGGAGCGCAGGGACCGCGAGGGCTCATAGGGTAAAAGCAGTTCTGAGAGATAAGAAGGCCCAAGACCATTAAGACATTTAAAAACCATTAAAAGAACCTTAAAATCGATCCTGAAACACACAGGGAGCCAATGCAGCGATCGTAAAACTGGTGTAATGTGGGCCCGCCTCCTGGTCTTCGTCAGGACACGTGCTGCTGAATTCTGCAAGAGTTGTAGACCTGAGATGTTCTTTTTGGGAAGACCAGAAAGCCGTTACAGTCGTCAATACGACTTGTAATAAAAGCATGCATTAGCATCTCTGTGTTGGCCCGAGAGAGAACGGGGCGGACTCTGGCTATATTTTTTAGATGGTAAAACCCTAATGCTATCAATGTAGCATTTGATGCTACATTGATAGCAGTGAAAGACCCTCTGAACGACGTGCATCCTGACTTTTCCTCTAATCCATTCTGGAATAAGTCATTCAGTTATGGGGGGAATATGGTTGGACTCCCCGATACGAACACGCTGACATCA